>JAODAL010012447.1:0-95376 GCA_025379985.1 Phyllomedusa bahiana | reverse complement strand
GTGGGGGGGGAATGGGGGCGGGGGCAGGCGCCTTTTTCCTTGTCCCAGGGCCCAAAAGGGCTTGTCCCGGCCCCGGGATTTGGGCCAGGCTGGAGTAAACTGAATTTGATGTGGGGCATCCTCTTAGTATGATGGCAGATTGGGATCAGTGGCCCAAAGCCTTTTAAAACCTTTAAAAACACCAGTTACTTATTCAAATCAGTGAAAACTGCCCGTCTGCCCACTTTGATGCCAGTTTTAATGCCCAGAATCACTTTGGGCCAGGCTGGAGTTAACTGAATTAGATGTGGGCCATCCCTCTTGGTATGATGACGGTGTGGGATCAGTGGCCCAAAGCCATTTAACCCTTTAAATCTTAGTTTTAGGTTTCTGCTTTGATGCCCATTTTATGCCAGCTGTTAGTGTTTACCGGGCTTGTTTCAACTGGTTTGTCCTTGGTCCACCTCACTGTATTGACATTTATTAAGCTGATAAGTTTTCCTATTTATTATCCTCTTAAAAAAACAAAAAAATATTTTGCAGCGAATAAGAAACTGGTGAATAAGAAACCAACTTCAGCTTCGTCCCAAACTGAAGGTCTGACCTTGCCCTCCAATGACCCATAAACTATACATCACCTACATAAAAAAGTCCATGGCAGAAAGGTGAAACCATGGAATTCATTTTAGTGCCACTTTTTGATATTAAAATTTAAATTAAAAAAAGGTGAAAAAATGTGTAGAATCTAAAGGCAAATAAAAAGGCGCCGGGGGCAGGAGAGGCGCCCCAGCACGCCGGGGGCATGCAATGTGCTGGGTGGCTACCTGGGGGCAGACATGGTCGCGGTCACTTCCTTGGACACTTCCATGATTTTCTGGCAGTTTCCCCGGAGCTTCCTCCCCCGCTCGGCGCTTTCCTCACGTTGCTCTCACCAGCTGGGAGTCAGGGACTCTACAAGCTGCAGCCTCGCTCGGTGCGCGGAGCCCTCCCCGCCGCCTGGGGGCGCTCGTCAGTTTGGCGCTCAGCCCAGCTTGGTGTTGTTGTTTGGCTCAGCACGCTTCCGCTTGTGGTGTGCGTGCAGCTGGCGTCACGTGATGCGCGCGGTGTGTGCGGCTGAGCTCCGGTTCCTGGGTCTTGGACGCCGTTCAGTGTCTATGTCGGGAGGTGGACGCCGCGGGCAGTGAGGGGGCGGAGTGTCCGGTCTATGAGGTAAATACGGATCAGGCTGGGGCTGTGTGATGAGGAGGGGAGGCTATAAAGCTCGGCTGTAGGGCATTGTGGGAGTTGTAGTCCACGAGACCTTGGCTGTATGCGCTGTGCCTGTGCGGCGGGCGGGATGTGCGCAGCGCTGAGGACCCTGTGTTACATGTGCTCGGCCCCCACGTCCTTGTAGCTGCAGCCTCAGCTCCTGGGGGATCAGTGCAGGTTCCTCAGAGTAACTTGTGTCTGTCCGGCAGCCTCCGCCTGTGACTAGTGCTTGGTGTCTGGTGGGGGCAGGTTCCCATAGTCCTGCAGAAATTCGTGTACGTACTGCAGATGTAGCTCCATTCACATGTATGGGTTATAGTCTCATCACCATCATCACACATGTAGGGGTAATAGTCCTATCACCATCATTACACATGTAGGGATTATAGTCCTATCACCATCATTACACATGTAGGGATTATAGTCCTATCGGCGTCATCACACATTTAGGGATTATAGTCCTATCAAATCATCACACGTGTAGGGGTAATAGTCCTATCGGCATCATCATACATGTAGGGATTATAGTCCTATCGGCATCATCACACCTGTAGGGGTAATAGTCCTATCACACATGTAGGGATTATAGTCCTATCGGCGTCATCACACATGTAGGGATTATAGTCCTATCGGCATCATCACACATGTAGGGATTATAGTCCTATCGGCATCATCACACATGTAGGGATTATAGTCCTATCACACATGTAGGGATTATAGTCCTATCGGCGTCATCACACATGTAGGGATTATAGTCCTATCGGCGTCATCACACATGTAGGGATTATAGTCCTATCGGCGTCATCACACGTGCAGGGATTATAGTCCTATCGGCGTCATCACACATGTAGAGATTATAGTCCTATCGGCGTCATCCCACCTGTAGGGGTAATAGTCCTATCACACATGTAGGGATTATAGTCCTATCGGCGTCATCACACATGTAGGGATTATAGTCCTATCGTCGTCATCACACATGTAGGGATTATAGTCCTATCGGCGTCATCACACATGTAGGGATTATAGTCCTATCACGTCATCACACGTGTAGGGATTATAGTACTATCAGCGTCATCCAACGTGTAGGGTTTTATAGTCCTATGGCTCATCAAAATGCAGGGATTTTTAGTCCTACCCACGTCATCACACATGCAGGGATTATAGTCCTATCGCCGTCATCACACATGTAGGGATTATAGTCCTATCACATCATCACACATGTAGGGATTATAGTCCTATCACACACACATGTAGGGATTATAGTCCTATCACATCATCACACATGTAGGGATTATAGTCCTATCACATCATCACACGTGTAGGGATTATAGTCCTATTGCCGTCATCACACATGTAGGATGTAGGGATTATAGTCCTATCACGTCATTACCCATGCGTACCTCCCAAGTGTCCCTATTTTGGAGGGACAATCCCTATTTTTAACCTTTGTCCCTCCGTCTCTCTTAGCTCTATAAATCTCCCTCTTTTTCATTTGGGAAATAGATTTGCGTCAATAAACTGACTATCTGACTATCCTCGCTGTATATTACATAACATCTTACTTAATATATCATCTTTGGATACAAGGCTATCCTGAAAATATGTCCCTAAAAAATTGGCATGTATGTGTTTTGCCATGGTTGGGGCGTGTTTGGTTATGTATGTGTTTGTGTGTGGTTAGGGCGGGCCTTATTTGTCCCCTCTTTACAATCTTAAAATTGGGAGGTATGCAATGTAGATTATATTCCTATCGGCATCTCAACATGCAAAAGGGATTATAGTTCTATTGGCATTAACATGCTGGGGATTATGAGTCTATATGTTCAACACCATGACCACCAATTCACACCACATAGTGACTGAATAATACGCACACCTTGACTCAAGTCCACCACATAGTGACTGATTAAACGCCACACCATGACCACAAATCACCACCACATAGTGACTGAATAATACCGCCACACCATGACCACAAATCACCACCACATAGTGACTGAATAATACCGCCACACCATGACCACAAATCACCACCACATAGTGACTGAATAATACCGCCACACCATGACCACAAATCACCACCACATAGTGACTGAATAATACCGCCACACCATGACCACAAATCACCACCACATAGTGACTGAATAATACCGCCACACCATGACCACAAATCACCACCACATAGTGAATGAATAATACCACAACACTATGACCACTTATCTCCACCATGTAGCGACTGAATAATACCATACCAATGTTACTGTCATACAGTTGTAGATGCCAGTTGTTTGCAGGTGTTCAATGGGGAAAATAAGTATTTGATACACTGGCGATTTTGCAAGTTTTCCCACCTACAAAGACTGGAGAGGTCTGTAATTTTTATCATAGGTACACTTCAACTGTGATAGAATCTAAAAAGAATCCAGAAAATCACATTTTATGATTTATAAATAATAAATTTGCATTTTATTGTATGAAATAAGTATTTGATACAATAGAAAAACGGAACTTAATATTTGGTACAGAAACGTTTGTTTGCGTTTACAGAGGTCAGATGTTTCCTGTAGATGTTGACCAGGTTTGCACACATTACAGCAGGGATTTTGGCCCACTCCTCCATACAGATCTTCTCCAGATCTTTCAGGCTTCGGGGCTGTCGCTGGGCTACATTGAGTTTCAGCTCCCTCTAAACATTTTCAATTTGGTTCAGGTTCTGAGACTGGCTAGGCCACACCAGGACCTTGAAATGCTTCTTACAGAGTCACTCCTTAGTGGCCCTGGCTGTGTGTTTCAGGTCATTGTCCTGCTGGAAGACCCAGCCATGACCCATCTTTAATGCTCTTACTGAGGGAAGGAGGTTGTTGGCCAAAAATCTTGTGATACATGGCCCCATCCATCCTTCCTTCAATTTGGTGCAGTCGCCCTGTCCCTTTTGCAGAAAAACAAGGTATGTTTCCACCCCCATGCTTCATGGTTGGGATGGCGTTCTTCGGGTTGTACCCGTCATCCTCCTTCCTCCAAACACGGTGACTGCATAGTCCCATGTAAAACACAACTGGACTGCCCAGTCCCACGTAAAACACAGCTGGACTGTGCAGCCCCATGTAGAGAGCAACAAGTGTTTTGTGAGACAGCTGTGCAGTCCCACGTAAAGCACAACTGGGCTACGCAGTCCCACGTAAAGCACAACTGGGCTACGCAGTCCCAAAGTAAAGCACAACTGGGCTACGCAGTCCCACGTAAAGCACAACTGGGCTGCGCAGTCCCACGTAAAGCACAACTGGGCTGCGCATGCCCATGTAAAGCCCATGTAGAACACAGCGGGACTGCTTTGTGAGACAGATGTGCAGTCCCATGTAGATGACGACAGCTTTTTTGTGAGCCAGCTGTGCAGTCCCATGTAAGACTCCGCTATTCTGCGCAGTCCCATTTAAAACACAACTGTACTGCGCAATCCCATGTAAAACAAAACTGTAGTGGGAGAGAGGGAATGTGAAGATCACATGTAAAACACGTATAGTTTTGTAGCACAGCCATTTCACTGTTCTGTGCACTCCCATGTAAAACACTTCTAAATCTGTAGAGAAGTCAGTGGTGTGATAATCGTTAGGATATAGCACGGTCTATCTGGAGGAGCGATGTTCTGCACAAGTTTGAGATGTAATCTACAGAATATATAGCTATGTATCTATCAGGAGCTAGAGGAGCAATTTTCTGCAGAGAGGTCAGTAGGATATATCACTGTGTGTGTCAAGAGGTAGAGGAGCAATGTTCTGCAGATCTGTAGAGGTCAGAGGTGTAATAATCTTCAGGATATATCACTATAAAAAAATAATAAAATAAAAATATTTAATAAAAAATAATTGTGCATAAATTACACGCGCAAAAAAACCTACACATATTAGGTATCCACATGACCGTAATAACCTGTAGAATTAACTAACAAGTTATTAAGTGTGAAATGTGAACGGTGTAAAAAAAAAAATAAAAAAAAATTCAGCAATTATTTATAAGTGAACTTAAACTATTCCCCATAAAGACAAATTGTCTCGAATAAAAAGAGGCCTCATCCAACTGCGTCATTTAAAAAATAAAAAGTTACAACTGTTGAAAACGCAAGGAGGCAAAAAAATAAAAAATGTTTGGTCATAACTAGCTTTTCAGGCGTTTGGCTTAAGGGGTTAAAATGCCACCCACAATGCATCAGCATTTTAACATTGCTATGCTGCGCTGCACCGCTGGTTTTTTTTGCACTGTTTTGCAGGAGAGAAAAAAAAGTGGTGGCTTTTTGGATTTCCCGCATCCCCAGTACATTGGGGCTATGGAATCCAGCAGGAGTCCTGTGGGATATAACATGTTCTATATTTCACTGGACGGTCGCCGATTTAGGAAACCATCAGTAAAAACTGTGTGCTAGACTACAGCACGGATTTCCTATTGAGGGCTACACAGCACTAGGTTCAGGCAGACTCAAAATACTGAATCCCCCGCAAATCCAACCAAAAACCTGTGCTGTGTAGACACGGCCTTAGTATTTCCTCTAAGGGGCCGTTTACACGGCAGTGGACAAATACCGGCCGGTTTGCCGGCCGGTGTTTGTCCTGTTTTGCTGCCGGCCGCGGGGGGGGGGGGGGGGGGGCGCTTTTCTCCGCGAGAGCGGAGTACGCCCCCCCCTTCCCATTGAGATGCACCCTGTTCCATCCGGAAACCGGACGGAAGATTGTGCAGGTTCAATGTTTTGTCGCCGGTCCGCCGGCGGCAAAACCGCCGACGGAAAACCCATGCAGTGGGGACTGCTGCACGGGTTTTCCATAGAGCACAATTGTGTCATTTTCGGCCCGGTTTTTCAGGCGGTCTGGAAAAACCGCAAACCGGCTAAAAAACCGGCCGAAAACCTGTGCAGTGGGGACATGGCCTAAGCGTCCACTGCTTTGTTTGATAACTGTTTTACAACCTGTACACAGACGGTATAATGTGGAGGGGGGTGCTTGCTGCTGATAGTCTGCTCAGAGGACCTTGGCTGCAGTTGTGAACTGATAAGAGTTGCTCGAAAAATGTTTCATTTGCCAAGGGACAATTTGCAGGAGAGCTGCTCGCTGCTCTAAGGTAACGGCTCTACATTTTCCCTACAACTTCTCCCTTTACATTTAGGGCGCGTCCCCACGGCACAGGACAAATACCGGTCGATTTAATCCGACCAGTATTTGTCCTGTTTTCGTGCCGTGCACACGGCCGCGGGGGACGGCTTTCCTCCGCGGTTAGCTGAGAAAAACCTCCCCCTTCACATAGGCATGTTCATATTCCGCCCGAAAACCGGGCGGAAGAATGAACATGTTCTATGTTTTTCGGGCCTCCGGCGGTCTGAAAAACCGCTGGGTGGAAAATCCATGCAGTGGGAACTGCTGCACAGATTTTCCATTAAAGGGGTTGTCTCACTACCTTGATTCCATCTTACCTCAGTCCGGTTTTCTTGGTTTCATTTTGAATTCAGGGGTGTTTACTGGCTTCTCCCTAGGCTGAGTGGAAGCCAGGTCTGTAGCTATAGCAACTAGTGCTGGCAGCCTTATCAGGAGAGATCAACAGGTCTGTGCTATAGGACCAGTGTTTGGCAGCGTATTGGAGAGATCAACAGGTCTGTGCTATAGCGACCACAGAGCTGATGCAGCCCATACAAGAGGGATATCTAGGAATAGGTAGGACACTGGTAATGGACACATACTGCAAAGTGACTTGTTTTTGCAAAATCTTTAACATAAAAAGCAATTCTTGTAGTGAGACAACCCCTTTAAGGTCCGTGTAAAAGTTTTTCAGCCGGTTTTCAAAACCGAGAACAGGCTGTAAAACCGGCCGTGGGGACATGGCCTTACTGTTCTTAAGCTACTTATTACACTCTCTTGCATGTGCCATGATTTTAAACAAGTTTTTCTTGTCACACCACCTATCAGAAATGTTAAGGCATAGTGTGTGTTTAAGCCACGGTGTTGTACAGGGGTTATCCACCTTTAAGAACAAAACAAAGGCCAGCAAAAGAATTCAATTCAGTGGCCCCAGAAGACACTTGTCTTGCTATCGGCATCATTGCTCCCATAACATTTTTAGCATTATTATTTTACACCTGCCGGCCCAGTCATTTTTTAAGCGAAAAGCTACTTTAAATGGGTTGTCTCACTACATGGATTCATATTGCCTCTCTCTGTTTTCTCAGTTTCATATTTGAGGTAAGGGGCGTGTTTACTGGCTACTACTGGCCTGTATTGAGAGCTGCTGAGGACACCAGGTCTGTAGTTATAGCGACCAAACCAGTGCTGGCAGCCTATCAGGAGAGAATGAACAGGTCTGTAGCTATAGCGACCCGAGGAGCTGATGCAGCCCATACAAGAGAATATATCTCAGAATAGGTAGGACACTGTTAATGGACATATATTGCAAAGTGACTTGTTTGTGCCAGATCTTTAACATAAAAAAGTAATCCTTGTAGTGAGACAACCCCTTTAAGTGGGAGGCCCTCTTTACCTGCTGATTTATGTGGCCTTGTGAATCGCACAGAGGATTAGATAAACGTCTCTACATTCATAATTGCTTCCACTGGTCTTACATTTATCACTTATTCTATTTCAGTTCTTAAAGGGGTTGCCTGGGATTTTTAGCAAATTGTCTGCTGGTTGGGCCTAGACACAGCTTGATAGGAGAGGGTGTTTTTGTTTTCCAACAGACCTTCCCAGAAGGTGATATTTTTTTTGGGGGGGAGGGGCCACAGAAACCCCTGTTTTTAATTGATAACTTCTTGACATACACAGTTGAGTCACATTATTCTAGATGGGTTGGGAGTGACTCAGACAGTAAGGTCCTGGTAGGTTGTCACTGGTATCTGGGGCTGACTGAATCCCACCACTGAAGGCGGGAGCGCGAGGAAGGATCCATAGAGCCAACAGGACGGTCAAGGTGGTCACACAGGTGTTTAACTGGCTTCAAGTCTGGGGAAGAAGGGGGTCAGGGTAATGCTTGGAAATCTTAGTCAAGCTCCTCCAAACAATGTCAGACACTTCTGGTCCAAGATGCAGAAGACATTTCAGCCCCTTTTTCTTCCATATTCTAAAGTTGTTATTTCCACAATTTTTTTTACAGTGTTTGTGTTAGTTAAATAAGATGATCTCTTTAGTCAGTGGGTTAGTATGAATTTGCTGATACTAAGTATGTATAGGTCTTTTAAAGTTTTAATTCGGAACAGTTAGATTTATTAAGGCTATGTTCACACGGCTTATTTCGGGGCGTATTTACGCCCGGAAATACGTCCCGAAATAAGTGTCAGATCCGTGTCACAAAGTGTGGTGCGTATTTCGCATCGTAAATACAATCCCCATTCTTTACTAGGGGATAATACGTTGCAAATACGCCTCAATAATTTACAGGGGAATTAATTTTACGATAGTATTGACGCCGCGACTACGCGGCGAAAATACGCCTCGTGTGAACTACGAGGCGTATTTTACATTGGAATCAATTCTAATCTAATTGTTCATTATTTTAGGCGTATTTCAGGACATATTTGCAGGCGTAAATATGTCCGTAAATACACCCCGAAATAAGTCGTGTGAACATAGCCTTAATGTACCTCCTGCACAAAAGTTTTTTTTTTCCCCCATTTTGGATAGTGCAAGGAAGGGTTTTTACATTTGTTTTGCTGTCTGTGCCCCTGTTATGAAGATTTCACCTCATTATCACCTCATCTGCTGCTGTTTCATGCTGGAACTTGTCGTTCCACAGTTTCTATCTGCTGTGTAACGTAGAACTACAAGTGCCAGCATGCCCCATAAGGCCCTGTCCCCACGGCACGGTTTTGCAGCCGGTTCTTGGTTTTGAAAACCGGCTGCAAAGCGGCTGAAAAACTTTCAAACGGACCTTAATGGAAAATCCGTGCAGCGGTCTCCACTGCATGGGTTTTCCGCCCGTCGGTTTTTCAGACCGCCGGCGGTCCGCAAAAGATAGAACATGTTCATTCTTCCGTCCGGTTTTCGGCGGAATATGAACAAGTCAATGTGAAGTGGGAGGGCTTTTCTCTGCTACTCGCGGAGAAAAACTGTCCCCCCGCGGCCGTGTGCACGGCGCGATAACAGGACAAATAGCGGTCGGATAAACCAACCTGTATTTGTCCTGTGCCGTGTGAACCGTTTGTAACCTGTGGACAGATGTAAGACGCAACGTTGTAAGTCGGGGACTGCCTGTAACTATGATTAGACGTAACATGCACAGTCGCATATTAATGTGAATGATGAAAGATATAGTGTAGGTACCGGTTGTATACATTCATATAAGTAGTGATATAGTAGCCATAGCAAAAAAAAAATAAACGAATGCCAGCCATAAATGTGTATAGAATAATCACTATATAATATAGGTAAATAGCTCAAGTGCCCTGACTGTAAGGCCCCATTCACACAACAGATTTGGCCGCGGGTTCCGACGCGGTTTCCACGGCAAAAACCGCGGCCAAATCGCGGCTGGGACACGGTATTAATTTGCATGGGGGCAAACCCTTCGAGCAAGCCGCGCCCCTCCCGCGCCGAGACCACACCCACCGCCCGCGCCGCAAACCTGCGTCGGGAGACGGGAGTTTGCGCCGTGGCTCGACGAGGTGTTGGCCGCGGTAACCGCGGGCGTAGACCCCCCGGCAAAGCAGCCAGAAACAAAAAACGCCCGGCTTCCAAAACCGTGGGTTGAACAGGCTACCAATGAAAAAAACGAAACCTTAGAGATGAGAATATGGAAATACGCTTTTCAATAAATTTAAGCATTGGGGGTCAAAAACAGCGACATATTCCAACATAGAAAAAAAACTAGTAATACGTAAAAATATATTCACAATCAATACATATGTATCATTACCGCTGTATAGATGTCCAGCGCCAAAGGGAAGAGTCCCGACGTATGTTTCTC
Source organism: Phyllomedusa bahiana (assembly GCA_025379985.1). Taxonomy (NCBI): domain Eukaryota; kingdom Metazoa; phylum Chordata; class Amphibia; order Anura; family Hylidae; genus Phyllomedusa; species Phyllomedusa bahiana. Next base: position 85,215 of record JAODAL010012447.1, on the reverse strand, counting down.
ATGGAGGATTTTTCAAGTTTTAGTATATTTGCTCAAGTGAGAACCAGTTTTATTAAAAAAGCGAAAAAAAATTTGGGGGGTGTTGTCATTCTGTTCACGTGATTATTTTTTTTTTTTCAACTTCTTTTCCTTCTCCCACTAGGGGACTGAACAATTGATCAAGTATATATTGCTAGGGAATACTTAGGGCTTGTCCCCACGGCAGGGTTTTCAGGTGGATTTACAGGTGGTTTGGGGATTTAAAAGCCGTCTGTAAACCGACTGCGAACCCTTTATACTGACTTAAATAGAAAATCTCTGCAGTAGTTCACACTGCATGGACTTTCTGACGGACAGTTTTTTTTACACCACCAATGTCTCTAAAAACATAGAACATGTCCATTCTTCCGCCCGGTTTTCGGGCGGAACATCAATAGAACGTGAAGGGGGACGGCTTGAAACCGCGAACAAAGGCTGTCCTTCTAGGTGCCAAAAAAAGACCAAATACTGGTCAGAAAATCAGTGTGAAAGCACCTTTAAAAGGGGTTGTCTCACTATATTGATTCATCTTACCTCAGTCCTGTTTTCTTGTTTTCACTTTGAATTCAGGGGCGTGTTTACTAGCTTCCACTGGGCTGCAGTAGAAGCCAGGTCTGTAGATATAGCAACCAGTGCTGGCAGCCTATCAGGAGAGACTGAACAGGTCTGTGGCTATAGCGACCTGAGGAGCTGATGCAGCCCATACAAGAGGGGATATTTCAGAATGGGTAGGACATGATAATGGTAACATATTGCATAGTGACTTGTTTTTGGAAGATCATACTTCTTTGTAGTGAGACAACCCCTTTAATATCTGCTTTTAGTGTCCTGTGCATTGTTTGATAACTGTTTTACAACATGTACACAGACGGTATAATGTGTAGGGGGGTGCTTGCTGCTGATAGTCTGCTCAGAGGACCTTGGCTGCAGTTGTGAACTGATAAGAGTTGCTAGAAAAATGTTTAATTTGCCAAGGGACAATTTGCAGGAGAGCTGCTCGCTGCTCTCAGGTAACGGCTCTACATGATTTTTTTTTAGAGAAGGGATTTCTAAATGACATTTTTTTCCCTTTATATTTGCTGTTCTTATGCTCCTGAGGGCAGGTGTGCAGGTTTGTGCAGACCTGCTGTAAATTATTCTTCACTATTAGTCTATGCTGTACTATAAAAGCAGAAGAAAAGAGTGCATCATTTGAAATTAATGGCATTCAAAGCAATGAAATTCTTATGGAGGGGCTCACACGCCATCTTTTTGGCGCTGAAAGTGTCAGTGCCGAAAAAAGTGTTGTTTCCTTGTTGAAAATTCCAGCCTTGCAAGCGTAGAATTTCAACGAGGAAACGACGCTGACTTTATGACGCAGATTTCTGCCTCCTATACTTTTGTATTGTCGGTTTGATGCTGATTCTATATAGGGTATAATGTAAATCAGTGTACCAAGGGTTTGGGTGCTGATTCTGAGGCAGATTCCGTGCATAATCCAGAATCAGAGTACAAATCTGCCGTGTCAATATACTCTTACAGATATCACAAATGTTATTCATTCGGCTAAAAGGGGTTGTCTCACTACAAAGATTAGCTTTCAGCATGCTGTGAACAGTAAATGAAGACTTTTTCCAAATACATTGCTTTGTTGAGATAAGAGAAATTTTATCTGCTCTGAGTGCACTCAGGTTTCTCTGGTTACTGACCTGCTCTATTTTTCTTTCTCTCTCTGTCTTAGCTGATAGCAGGGAGTGATGGCACACAGCGCTGCCGGCAGCTTGACAACAGAGTATGTTATCTCCAACAAACAAAGGAGATGGATTACTTATATTTGCTTTAGAGCAGAGCACTTCAGAGCTCATAGATAACATCTTCTGTTCCCTTGTCCCTGCAATTAGACAAACTGTGAATACAGAGCTGATATTCTAATCACTGCTATAAAACTACCCACAGCCTGACCAGAAAGAGACAGGAAGCATGACTCTAAAGCTGCTTGTGTGAAACATTCAGTTATAAGCTTAATGGACAGGATCTTCTATGCATTGTACAGTATTCATACACAAGTGGTTAATACATTTCTACTGTACCCACGCTTGTATTTTATGTTTGTGTTAAGGCTCCCGGGGGGAACCATGCTGATATAGAAAGTCCTGTAGGCCATGCTCTCTACCAGCTTGGTGCTCTCCACAATGAGACATTTTTGCCCTCTAAAGCTTCCCTTATAGGGGTTTTACCACCAGGTAAAATCCCTTGCGCAGGTTACGAGCCGACTGCATGAGAATGAGGAGGGCAGCGCTTGCTCTCTTCTCCTTTCACTTCTATGTTAACTCTCGAAGATAGCCAAGAGTTACCACGGTAACAGGAATAGGTAGAAATAGCAGAGCTGATATGTCAGTCACTGCTGTTGAACTAGGAAGTGTGATTCTAAAGCTGCATGTGGCTCTGTGAAACAGCATGGTGAGAAAACCTCTTTAAGTCCCTTAAATAAAAAAAACAAAAAAAACCCAGTTCAGACTGGTGTACATTAATTAAATAAGTAGGGCCACATGTATGAAAACTGTCTAGGCCTGAGACCATAGCAACCAATAAGACCTCCCCTTTCATTTAATTTAGTGCTCTGAAAAAATAAAAGGGGAACTCTTAAAGGGGTTTTGCCACGATCTAATGTTGACGTGGGATTCTCCAAAATGGGTATTTAATCACTTTTCTAAGTATATGTAATCAAAAAAGTGAAGCCTGTGAGATCTACAGCCTGACTAAGATGCCCTTGGTTTCCTGACAGTTTACATTAGATACAACCAGCAGCTGATCTGGCCGCGCTTGCGTTGATTGCACTTCTTATCTGATGGCAGGGAACATATATAAAAAGCTATAAAAAAAAAGGTGGTCCTGGACAAATTGTTTTAAATCCTCTGCCGTAGGTTAATTTTTGCTTTCTAATGATATTCTTTTGTTTCCAGGTATATTTAAATATTAATAATGGAAATTAAATAAAATGGGAGATTACAGAACATTCAAGTGTGAAATGCCTAGAAAAAGAAAGAGTTTATCTGCAAGTCCCCAAAGAAGGGTTTCTATCAGCGGCTCTTCATCAGTCCCACCTTCGTCTGCTGGCCTACCCCTTCCACCAACAATGAGCCATAACAGGCAGGAAGTTTTAAGGAATATGTGTGAGATGTTCCCCAACCTTGACTCGTCCTTGGTTGAGATGGTGCTTAGCGAGTATAAAGAAGGTAAGAAACACTATTCCATGGCTATATAAAGTGCATTGCATCTGGTGATTATGTCAGAGGATGTATTTAAGTAAATCACTGGCAGCAAATATAGGAATAGACTTCTCATAACAAAACTATCACTGCAGATAATAGAGGACTAAAATATCATTTTTAATCTAATCCATTAAAATTACAAAAAACATACATAAACCGTATAGAAATACAATAAAACAAATTACAATATTATCAACAGCACACTCACGTGACCAAAGAGGGAACTGCTGTAGTTACCAAAATTGATGGACGTTGCCAGGCTGAAACCACAGTAGGTGAATAGAACCAAATCCTCAGTAATAAGGAAAAAAGGAGGATACCATAAGGTAACCAAGACCTACACTCTCCCTAAAAATTACCTAACTCTTGGGGGAACCGCTCCGACAAGGGCGCCCCCACTCACCGGAGGCTGAACCCTATAAAGCACTACGCTATAATAGTAATAGTAAATATAGAAGAATTGATGGTGGCTCAAACATAATCATAAAAGCTGCTTAGCCAATTTGCTATCAAGAAAATTGCCCCAACAAAATTTTCCCCAGGAAATTGGTATCGGGGCATGAAAAAAAAATTCAAAAAAAAAACGGCAACCACCTAGACACACAAATGAATAAAGAGTTGCCCACTATAAAAGTGGGATCAGTAATAATACCCCATACTGCCTCATACCACAGATACATGGTGGCTGTCAGTTTAACCTCTTAACGGCCGCCCACCATCTTTTGGCGTCGAGCATTGCAGGTTGTTTGTCTACAGCGAGGTTTTTTTGCGTTATGAGCATTGGGGTTTGGGGCGAAAACGGCCCCCAAAGCAGCGCTGGGGTGCGGGGCTGTACAAACACAGCCTTCTTTACCCCTCTGAAGCCCGGGAGGGGGGAAAGCAGCGAAAAAAAAAGGGTTCCCCCCCGTTGGGGTGATGGGGAACCCCCGGTTACCCACAGGCCCGGGGAAGGGCTGCACAGTCACCCTGGGACCCAAGTAGCCCCGGGGCTTTTGAAAGGCCATGATCAGGACAATGTGTGCTGTCCGAAAATTTCCTGTTCAACCACAGTTAAAAACTATTACTATTAAATGCATACATTACTAAGTGTAATCCCAAAAGTGACCCCCATTGGGGGTTTAAAAAAAAAAAGTAAAAACATAAGTGGAAAAAAATAAATAAAATAATAATAAAATAAATATTTAATAAATCTAATAAGCTATTAAGTGTGAAATGTTAATGGTGTAAAAAAATTTAAACAATTCTGCAATTATTTATAAGTAAATTTAAACTATTCCCCGATAAAGTACAACTTGTCCTGAATAAAACAATTCATTGAAAAAATAAAAAAGTTACAACTGTTGGAACGCAAGGAGGCAAAAACTAAAAAAGAAATGTTCTGGTCATTAACTACTTTTCAGGCGTTTGGCTTAAGGGGTTAACCCTAGATAGTGGTATATGGTTTATGTATGTTTTTGTATTTTTAATGGATTAAAATCAAAGTTATATTTTAGTCCTCTGTTCTCTGCAGTGATTGTGATGTATAAACGTAATCCATAAAGGGATATTTTGTCGTGATTTTATTTCTCCTTACATGTTTCTGTTTTTAACCCTAGTGGAAACAGTGATGGACTATCTCTTGGAGCTATCAAACGCTGCTAAAGCAAATACTCAGGCGACAACAGGTTTTGCTAAGGTTGCATCACTACTGGATGACTTCCAGATTGAATCACAGGGTCCAGAACAAGTTGAAGATGTGCCTAATCAAATAGAACAGCAAGACCCCTCCTATGTGGATGAGACTATGTGCAATGACTTGGACACATTGTTAGATGAGACACTAGACAGGTATGGCTTAAAAGTTACTGATCCCTTCTGTAGCACTGAACATTGGGAGGGCACCTCATTGCTGGATCAAACTGCCTCCACTCAGATTACATCATTCCCCACAGATTATACAGAATTAAGTGAGCAATCCCAAACCGATCTTCACAGAGATGATTACACTTGTGCCTTGGATTCAGATGTTGCAACTGTTGATTATGTAACAGGTACATCATCACCTGAGTTGGAAAACGCAGAATCGGATTGCAGTGCTGCAGCAGACAGGATGGTCAGCTCTCAGGGTAACCCTACCGATTCCCAAGACAATATGGAGATGGTTGAGAAGCTTTCGGAAGCCAATCGGCAATGTCCTGGGCCAGCGTCAACAACATCACAAGTGACACCGCCAGGTGTATCACCAAGGTCTCAAATGAAGTGGAACCCTATGGCTTCCTCATTTTACCCAAAGTCCAATGTAAACCCTTCATTCTTCACTCCGGTAGCTGTGAATCCTACACAGTGGGCATGTATAGCTGGTAATAGAAACCCAGTTCCAGGAGTTTGTTATAGCCCTCTTCCTTTTGTCTGGAACCTTAACCCTTTTCCTCAACCCCGTTGGAATGCTGAGAATATAATCCCTATGAATAAGGCTCCAAGTGGTCCTCCAACCTCAAAAAAAGTCATGCAGATGTCAGGCAAAGTGCTTGTTCTTCTGAGGGGTGCCCCAGGATCTGGAAAATCAACGTTAGCAAGGTAACATACTTTTTCATTTAAGTTTTATCGTTGTAGTAGCTCAACACTTAGTGCCTGTTTTTTAAAGGGAATGTGTCATCAAAAAATGATTTATTGTTTAACGCACATTTTTATGTTAAACACATTTTGTAGGAATTTTTTGGTTATGTTTTTAATTTTCCATATCACTTTCTGACACTTCCTGTTCTGTTTAGAGAGCTTTTACGCAGTCTCCTCATTATCAGTAAAAGCAGGGTCAACCTGAAAGGGAGGCCCCCAAATGTGTACAGATAACAAGAATCCACCAGTCACACGATGACATTTCACAGCTCCCCCCCCCCTCCCATCACAGTGAAAACTCTCCTATACAATTCCATGGGACAGAATATGTCTTAAGAATCCTATGTGCATGAAGCTTCTGTAAAGTATCTCTCTGACTGCTGATAAAACAGTGCAAGCAAGAATGTTTTCCCCCAAAAATCATATAAGACGACCGAATAGAGAAATCTAAATCGGGAAATAAAAACGACTAAGAGGAAAAGAATATGGATCAGGGGCTTGATTTAATAATTTAAAAAAAAAATTGGCACAGATTCCCTTTAAGGGGCCATAAAACTACTTGGGGGAAAACTTGAACTCCCTGCAGGTTAAAGGGGGGAAGAAAAAAATCCAAACTATTCCCCAAAGGGGGTTAGTGGCCAAACTGACGGTGAATTAAAAAATGTAACCAAAAAAAAAGAAGTTTGCGTTTTTAACATGAAACTGTGATTAATACTAGGTCGTTTTGTGATGACATATTTCCTTTTAGAGTGTGCTTCCCTAGTTGAAGGGGTTGTTCAACTTATGTTTTGATTGTCTATAAAATGATGGTAGTTTCACGTTCAAAGCTGCAGTGGATGTGGAGACATGGAGCCTGAAAGTCAAAAGTTCAAAACATTGTTACCCTTTTGCTTGTCAGTGTATATATTACATACATATTATTTCTCCTTAGTCTGACATAAGCACTGATGACTACTAGGTCTACACAGCACAAAAATACCATCAGTTTTCTGGTGGATTCAGTATTTTGAATCTGCCGAAAATCTGACAGCACACTGTGCTGTATACAGGGCTGTGGAGTCGGAGTTGGTGCCTATTTTGCAGGAGTCGAAGTCGTCATAAAATGGACTGACTCGCAAAATATATAAAAGTTGGTCCAGTTAGTTTGATGTAAAGAGCAATTTTATATACAGTCATCTTACCTATCTTATACTAAATGTGACTTGCAAGTATTTAGCAACTGCTATTCTGCAGAATCTTTTCATGTAAATGCATTTTACTGTTTTGCTCCTAAAAAATCAAAAGGTTAATTTTTTATTATTTTGTTAGTATGTGGGAGATCTGCCTTTGGTTTTCAGCTCTGCATCAATCCTTCTGGGCTCTGGATCAGATTCAGGCATGTCTTGACCAAAATCTGATCCAAGGTCTCTTCTACATATTCAAAAGATCAAAAAATTATTACCCTTTTGCTTGTCAGTGTCTTTTCTTTCCTAAATAGCTTGATTATTGTATCGTAAAGTGATAAAAAGCCTGATGTAACTATTTTTTCTACAGTAAAGTTATCACTTAAAACATGCCTGTATGAGGAGTCGGAGGTTTGGGAAATTGAGGAGTCGGAGTCGGGGCTTTGGCTTGCCGACTCCACAGCCGTGGCTATAGACAGCAATAAAAAATCTGTGCTGTAGTCTAAACAGCTCGGAATTTTTACCTTTGCCCTTAAAATCAGGCAGAAATGTTGCATATTCCGCCGGATTGCCGTTGGATTCGCGTACATTCAGTTTTATGGGACCGATGGCAAATCCAAAAACCGACGGCGGCTTTTGCGCAGTAAACGTTTATGGCATTTACATAGTTTGGCACCACCTGCTCTGTAAGGGGTACAGCAATGTGCTTGACCGCATATTGAGCAGAATGCTGGTGGACACACATGCTCAGTCACTCTGTCCACAGACAGGTCAGCAAAAAGATTTTCGTTATATGCAGGGCAGCCAATAGAAATGGCTTTCTGCTTGTCAGGGATGGACTGGAGGCTCGCCAATAACAAGGCAGAATAGCTGAATGGACTTGTTTATCTCAGATTGTTAAAGGAGTTTTCTCACTATATAGATTAGCTTTTAATGTGAAAGGACAGATTTTTTCCCAAGTACATTAGTCTGTTGATTTTACCTTAGTCAGGAGACAAATCTGTTCTGCGTGCACACAGGTTTCTGTGGTTCATCCATAACCTCCCTTACTGATTATACAGAGAGCAGGGAGTGACGTCACCATGGATGGAGCTCGCTCTCGGAGAAGACTCATTGGGCCTCATTTATGAAAGCTGTCTAAGTGTAAGACGGTCCTTGTTACCCATAGCAAGTAATTGGAGCTTACATTTCTTTTAATGCTAAGGGAAAATTAAACCTGGCCTCTGATTGCTTACTATGGGCAATATAAACAGTCTTACGCTTAGATGGTTTTCAGAAATGAGACCCGTGATCTCTAACAAGATTAGCTTTTTTTTTTTATACAGATAAGCCATTGTTTTCACTCCTCAGAGCACTTTGTTTACTGAAGATTAAATCTGCACATACGTCTCAGCTAGTTGTTGATGAGCTAAATATGCTAGTAACTGCTATAGCCCCACCTACAGCATGACAAAGGCAGAGTGGGAAAAAAAAAAGCTGTCTGTGACTGAAAAACTGCATGGTGAGAAAACCCCATTATAGCAGGAAGGGACTATATTGTTAGCTGACAGAGGGGCAAGGAGATAGATTTTTTTTTAATTTTTTTTACTAAAGCTGACTTCTAACAGCACATGGAAGCAAAACAACAAAATGACAACAAACTTGTTGATTCATCGATAATCAAATATATTCTTGTTTTCTAGGTTATTACGAGAGCAGAATCCAACAGGAGTTATTCTAAGCACTGATGACTACTTTTGGCAAAAGGGTCAATACCAGTATGATGTAAAAGCCGTCCCTTTGGGAAGCTCCCCGATTGGGGGTCAAAAGGGAGGTAAGACAACTTGTTGCAGGACCGTGCATCACATACAGTATCAACCTGTTCTCTGTAGTTTAATATATATATAAAGTAACAAGCCCTTTTTTCTAATCATAGCTTTTCCTTTTTGGGGGTTAAAACCCTTTCCCCCGAGGGCCAAAGGGAAATTTACAAATTTCATTGTACACTTGACTTTAAAACATTCTATTTAATTTGGCTACAGTGATTTTTTTTCAGTTTTTTCTGAGCCAAAATTTGGGGCCCATAAAATTTGAAGTTTAAAAACACTCTTTTTAAACTGTGCAAACTGAGCGAGCACAGGCATTTGAGTTTTACTTTCCAGTAGGGGGTTATTTCTTTTCTTTATTGGTAAATTAATTTTTTGGCAAAAGAAAAGTAAAAAAATGTTTTTTAAAAATTAACCCCCTTAAACCGAACCCCTGAAAAGTAGTTTTAAAGACCAAACATTTTTTTTTAGTTTTTTCCTCCTTGCTTTTCAAAAAGGTTTTTTTATTTTTTCCCAAAGACGCAGTTGAAAGGCCAAACGTTTTTATTTGAGACAAAGGGGTTCTTTAAAGGGGGAATAGTTTAAGTTCACTTATAAATAATTGCAGTATTTTTTTTTTTTTTTTAAAAAAAAATTTTTTTTATTTTTTTTATTTTTTTTTTTTACAAAACCCTTCCCCCTTTTCACACTTAAAACTTTGTTTTTTTCCCAAGGTTAATTTTCGGGGCGTGGTTTGGGGGGGGTTTTTTTGTGGTGGGAATTTTTCACAATTTAAAATTTTTTATTAACCCCTTAACCCCCCGGCCCCGGAAAGGTTTTTGGGCCCCTTTTGACAGAGCCCAACCCCCCAAAAAACCTTTTTCAAAAATCTTAAAAAACATGGGGTCACTTTATGGAGCAGAAATAAAATTTTTTACACTTTTAAACCCATCCAATTTTATTCAAAAGATTTTTTTTCTCCCCTCGATTCACAATTTGGGGCTTTTAAAATCGCTCTAAAAACTTTTGGGCCCAAAAAAAACTTTTTTATTTGGTTTAAAAAATAAACAAATTATCCCCGGAAAAAAAGTGAAAAAAAATTTTTTTAATTTTCAAAATTCAAAAATTTTTTGCCCCTTAAGACAGATGGTTATTCCACTCAAAATTTTTTAAAATAACTACATCTACCATAGGGCCCTGCTGTAGTTTGGCATCATTTTTTTAAATGCATTTTTTTTTTTTTTCGAATTTTGGGGGGGCTTATAAATTTAGTAGTAATTTTAAAATTTTTCAAGAAAATTTGCAAATACATTTTTTAAAAGGGACCATCCAGTTCTAACGTGACTTTAAATTGCCTGAAATTTTTAGTACCCCATAAGTGACCTCATCAAAGAAACTACACCCCTTAAAGTATTCAAACCCCATTTAGGGTTTTTTTAACCCATTAGTGTTTCACAGGAATTAAAGAAAAAGTGGAAAAAGGAAAAATTTCAAAATTTCCTTTTTTGAGATTTTAAATTTTTATACATTATTGACAAATACGGAAAATGTGATCAGGGAAATCAACTTAGTTTTATTCCCCAGATTCTGCCGTTTTAAATATATCCCATTTGGGGCCCTATGCATTATTGGCTCAACCAAGCCCAGAATGGGGAAAAGACCTCCCGGACTCTGGGGTCTCATTTTTAATTATATTTTATTTGGGCGCCATTTCAAGTTTGCGGACACCCAAAGGGTTTCCCAAAACGCAATAAATACCCCCTAAAAAGCCCCCATAGGGAAAAACTACACCCCTTAAGGAATAATAAGGGGGTGAGTGAGATATCGCCCCACAGGCTTTTCAAAAATTTTTAGCGTTCCTCTGAAAATAAAAAAATATAAATTTTTTTAATCTGCAATTTTAGCTGAAAAGTTTTAATTTTTACAAAATCTTGGGAAAAAAACCCCCAAAAATTGTGTTACGCAATTTCTTCCAATTCGGCAATACCCAAAAGTGGGTTGAAAACCCTGCTGTTTGGGGCATGTCGGGGGGTACAGGGAGGGAGCGCTATTGGGCCCCTTTTTGGCGCAAGTATTGGTGGGGCCAGGCGCATCGGGAAACCCCCCAAAAAGTACTAGCCCGGTAAAACCCTTCCAGAAGTTACTCCATTTTTGATTCAACACCCCCCTCAGGGAAAATCTCATCTAAGGGTGTATTTTGCTTTTGGGTGCACAGGTGTTCCGTTTTTTTTTTTTTTAGCATTGGGCCATGGAAAAAATGGAAGGGGGGGAAAACGCAGTTCCGCCATTTTTTTTTGGGTTTCATTTTTACAGTATTCGCCAAAAACGGGGAAAATGCCGGGATAACTTTACTAGGGGGGTGGGTACAATTACAATGATATAAATTTTATTATTTTTTTTTTTTTTATTTCTTTTACACAATAGAAAGGTTTTTTAAAAAGTTGCGTTTTTATTTTTGTCCCATTCGACAGCCCTAGCTTTTAATTTTTTTTCATATGGGGGCTGCTTTGGCTTGTTTTTTAGAGATGGTTTTATTTTTTATTGGTACCATTATGGGGGGCATGTGATCTTTGATCACTTTTTATTAAGTTTTTTGTAGGCATTTTGTACAAAAAACACAATCCTGGTAGTGTTTTTTAATATTTTTTTTTTACAGCGGTCACGTGGCGGTAAAAAATGACATGCTATTTTTTTCACAGTTGATACGATTACACATACCACTTTGATATTTTTTAAAAGTTTTACTGCTTTTACACAATAAAAAAACTTTTATTTGGGAAAAAGAAAACAGTTTTTGCATCACGCAGTCTGAGAGCCATAACTTTTTTATTTTTCTTTTTTGGGGCTGATAGGGACTTTTTTTTTTGCGGAAGTTGACGTTTTTATTGGAAAAATTTTTGGGGGGACAAGACTTTAGATCGCTTTTAAATCCGTTTTTGGAAGGAGGGTGAAAAAATACTGCACCTAGCAGTGTTTTTTTATTATTATTTTTTAATAGCGCTCACCGTGCAGTTTCCGTGCAATTAGTTTTACTCTGGGGTTGAGATGATTACGGTATACCCCCAAATTTATGTAGTTTTTTTAATTTGAAAGCACAATTTTTTATTTTTTTTTTTTAAAAAGTTTTTTTATTTTGGGAAAACAATTTTATGCATCGCTACTTCAATAGCCAGAACTTTTTAATTTTTTCCCTATAAGAGCTCTCTAAGGACTTTTTTTTTTTCGGGGTAACGACGTTTTAATTGGATCATTTGATGTTGATATGATTTTTGATGACTTTTTACTCCTTTTATGTGCTGCAGGGTGAACAAAAAACGCAATTCTGTGACGTTTTTTTGGGTTTTTTTTTTACGGCGTTCACCGTACGGGTTAATTAACAGACAGATTTATAGGGGGGGTCGCTCGCAAGCGGCGATACCAAAAATGGGTACTTTTTTTTATTTTTGATCTTTTCTGGGCGTTTGGGGTTTTGAAAAAGGGGGAAAAGGGCGATGTATGTTTTGTTTTATTTATTTTTTATTTTGTGTTTTTCTTTTTAATTTTTTTTTTACTTTTTTTACACTTTTTTTTACTTTTTTCCCCCCCGGGGGGGAATTGCATGAACGATCTCAGATCATTTTTATGCAATAGGAATCAGCATACAGCACATGTCGCAACAAACGGGGGTTAATCCCCCCCGTGGCCGGAGCCATCGGCCGTGGGGTATGCGCAGAAACCGCGGTAATATACCCCGGGGTTCCATGCCGCGATCTTTCGCGTCCGCCTGGACGCGCAAATCGCCTTGACATACTCATAAACCCGGGAATTTGGGGAAAACCCCCCCAAACCCACATTGCCGTATGAGTACGACAAATGTCGGTAAGGGGTTGAATATATATATATTTTTTTTACACTTTTTCTGTTTTGTTTTTTTTTACCTTTTTTTTTTTTTTTAATCCCATGAAGGGAGAACTGTTAATTTATTTTTTTTTAGATTTTTTTTCCACTTAGTAATGTATTAGCATATTCATATATGCTAATACATTATAATCTGTGTCAGTCTGACACAGGCAGTGATCAGGACGCCACACAGTGCATCCTGGACACTGGCTTAGTACACAGACAGCTCTGGGGCCACTCTAGGTCCCCAGGGCTGACTATGCAGCCATTCCCCAGGCTCAGTTGGGTGACTGGGTGATCCGATCACCTGACAGAGCAGGGGAAACCCTTTGATTGAGCTGCGGTAACACACTGCCGCAATCAAAGGGTTAAAGCACCGGGTTGCGGAGGTTTCCTCCGGTGCTCGCAGGAGATGCTCTGGGATTGGGGCTGTGTGGTACAGCCCTGATCACAGCGCAGCTGCTGCGCCGGGCGCCGCAAACCCCGAATTCTGCAGTGGCGTCTAAAGACGTCGCTGCAGACGAATGACCCGCACCAGCCGACATCTAAAGTCGGCGGGCGGTCTTTAAAGTGTTAAAGAATCTGACCGGATACAAATACTTACAGCTTAGGCACGCTTATAACGCCGAAAAATCGGACACAATTCGATATAATGTCAAGTTTATTCCAATAGATGGGGTCAAGAACATCAAAACAACAAATATCCACTTTATATAAACTTTTATTGGCAAACTTTTTATCTAGAAACCCAATAGATTTACGTAGTAGGTGGGAAGGAGATATTGGCCCTATAGAGCCTAATATTTGGGAGGAGATACTGAGGACCATACCATTAATTTCAGTGCGTGAACAGCATTGAATATCTCAATTATTCTTAGTACATAGAGTTTACAGAACTCCTCTATTCCTGCATAAAATCGGAATTAGGGACTCTCCTCTGTGTAATAGGCGTCATGTCCACTCGGCCTCTTTGATGCTTTGTTGTTTTGGGGGATAAAAGTTGAAATTTGGTCTTACAATGACATATACTGTATTCTGTTTGTACTACTTTATATCTGACCAATAAAAAGTTTATGGTTAAAAAAAAAAAAAAAAAGAATCAGACCGGTATTTTATCGTCTTTTTAAGGTTTAGGTGGAGGTTTATGTCGATAGTTTGCGGGTTCATCCGTACTTCTAACCACTGAACAGTACATTTTCCGCCCGTAAACTGGGCAGGAGAATGTGCATGTTCCAAGTTTGGTTTTGTTTTTTATTGTTTTCGGAATTTGAAATCCGACCATCAGAAAATACAAGCTGTGTAGACGACAGCTAAGATTTTCTATTAACCTCTATGGGGATGGTTAACAGATGGTTTTTAAATCTGAAAACTGTCTGAAAAACAGACTAAAAACCAACCTAAGAATTTACAGTGCTCTAATATCCTCTTGTATCCTACTTTTGTGAAGCCTCTGACTATAAAGTTCAGCAATTTTCACCATTTGCTAAATGTTTTGTCTACCATGTTACTGAAGCAGTGCAACCTAGACAAGGTCGACGCGTGCTAGCTTAAATTACACTGGCCTTTCCATCCCTACCCACGTACTCTGCTACCTTACTGCTTAACTGCTTGTTCCGTCAAAGCAGCGAAAAATAGGATTTATTGCTAGAAGTTACTAGTTTGTAAGGCCCAAAAAAAACAGACGTCCATCAGTTCAGCCTTTGTGCTAAAGTGTTGATCCAGAGCAAGGTAAAACCCCCCCTGGCCAATTGTCCCTCATTTTTGGGAAAAAATTCCTTCCGACTCCAATCTGGCAATCAGAAAAATCCGGGTCAACGACCCCTCTCCAGAATCCTGACACTATAACTTGGTTACTTAAAATTTTATATTTAATATATATATATATATATTATATTTTGTGTGTGTTTTTTGGAGTGTGTGTTATATATAAAATATATAATAAAATATTATATATATAATATACACTCCCGGAAATTTATTAGGTAAAACCATCCCAGTAACGGGGTTTGGGACCCCCTTTTGCCTTCAGAACCGCCTAAATTCTTCGTGGGATGATTCAACAATTTTGTTGAACGATGTCAATTGGTACCAAGGGGCCCCAAAGAGTGCCAAAAAAAATTTTCCCCCACCCCATGAACCACCCCAAGCCTGAACCCGTTGAGAAAAGGGCAGGATGGATCCTGCTTTCATTTTGTTACCCCAAAATTCTGACCCTACCATCCGAATGTCCAGCAGAAATCGAGACTCACAGACCCGGCAACGTTTTTCCAATTTCTACTGTCCAATTTCGATGAGCTTGGGCAAAATTGGGGCCTCAGTTTCCTGTTCTTAGCTGAAAGGAGTGGCAACCCGGGGGGGTGGTCTTTGCTGCTGTCCCCATCTGCCCCAAAGTTCGCCTCTGTGCTTCAGGATGCTCTTTCCCCCCTTGGTTTGGGAACGGGGGCTTTTGAGTCACTGTTGCCCTTTCTATCAGCCGAACCAGTCTGCCCCTTCTCCTTTGACCCCGGCATCAACAAGGCATTTCCGCCCACAGACTGCCGCCACTGGTTTTTTTTTTCTTTTTCGGACCATTCTCTGAAAACCCCTAGGATAGTTGTGCTTTAAAAACCCCGGGGAGATAAAGCAGTTTCTGAAATACTCGGGACCACCCTTCTGGCCCCAAAACCATCCCACTTTTTAAAGGCACTCAAATCTTTTTTTTCCCCCCATATTTGTTGCTCGGTTTGAACTGCAGGAGATTGTCTTGCCCATGTCTACATCCCCAAAAATGCCGGGAGTTCCCGCCATGTGTTTGGGGCTGATTGGAAATTAAGTGTTAACGAGCGGGTTGGCAGGTGTCCCCAAATTTAAAGGGGCGGTGAGTGTGTATATATAAAAAAATTTTTATTTTATATATATATTTATATTAAAATTTTATAAAATTATATATATATAAAATATATTTTATATATAATCTCTTATGTTATATTTTTTACAATTTTGGGCTGTACAGACTAACATGGAATATGTGTCTGTTTTCTACTTCCGGAGTTTGCCCTTCGAGAGTACATCTTTTTGTCTTTTGGGAGCTTCCCTTGTTACGCGGGCGGGGAAGGGGGCCGGAAAAACCGCGGTCCCATTGTTATTCAATGTCGCGGGGTTTTTTGGCCATAGAAATTTGAAATGTCAATTATCTCCCCGCACAAATATGATTGTATTGTACGGCGGGGAGGGGGGCGTAATCCATAGTTCTCTATGAGAAAAATATGGATTACCGTCATTTCGGCGCGCATCTCGCCCGGATTGAGATTCCAAAAACCCCGGCCCAAATGCCCCTCCCTATTACCCCGTATAAAAAATTTCCTAAGGCATGTTCACACGCCGTTTTTTGTGGTGCGCATTACACGCCGCAATTGGGGCCCGGGGGTTTTAGAAGTAGCGCTGGCCCGCTCCCCTTGACTTTCACTTTCCCCCGGGGTGATTTGACATGGGGAATTCTTCGATGTGTCAATTCTTTTCCCTGGTGCGTATTGTATGCCTGGAGGAAAACGAAAAAAAATAAAGGCTCTAAAAGAGAAACGGGGTGAAAATTTCCCTTTTGTGGGGGGGTGTATTGAAGCACAATTATGCACCGAATTACACCGTGTGAACATACCCTAATCTTGTTTCTTTCCAATAATGCTTTATTGATTATTATATAGAAAATATCAATTTAAATAAAATTTGGTTCACACACTCAGAACATTTGTCAGATATGACAGGAGGCAGATGTGAATACAAGTGCTACAAATTTAAAGCATGCGGTCCCGTTTACAGTTTTCCCTTGAAAAAGGTCCCAAAAGGCGCAGAAAAAAAATGTGAATGCGGAATTTTTATTGGAGTTTCGAGGTTTATTTCATTAAATTTCTGTTATGAAGGGGTCAGATTTGGTCACATAACCCATTTTGGCCACCTCCATAGGTGTCTCTTTGCTGGTAGTATAATTTATGTATTAAAAACCCGGTTGTACGAGTTTAGCAAGTTAGATGTGTCTCTATTATTTTTGGCATGGAAGATTTTTTTTACCTTAGTAAAATATTTTTAGTAAATAAGCATTACTTGTATAAGAAAATAGTATTTGGTTTTTTTTTGTAGGAAAGGTTGGGGCACGTAAAAGGGGAAAAGTTATGGGGATTTACATTTGAATTTTCCCTGTTTTACTGACGTGACTGCTGCGTTTTCCCTTTCTTAAAAAAGTCAGAATGGGGGGATTGTTTAAAATTTAAAAATTTTTTTAGCTCTTGTGTTTTTAGCCCAAAGAAGCCTTTGAGAAGAATATCTCACCTATTATAATAGACCATACCAATTTACAAGGATGGGAAATGAAGCCATACGTTTCTATGGTCAGAATTGCTTTATTATATGTAGAGAAAATTCCTGTATTTCTAAAATATGTCTGTATTTTGAATGTAAAGTTACAGCTGTATTCTCGCCATAGTAGTATGGCTTGGACCCCTGTGGTTCTACAAAACCAAAATGTTAGATCACGATAGAGTTCAATGTTGATAAAAGTTTAGCAGTTGAACTGTGCAGGGTCTCGGTGTTAAGACTGTAATTGGGATTCTAAATTTTAACTGAATTATCACCGTATGGTTTAGGCCTCAAATCGTTTGATATGGAAAGGTTCATTCTGTAATGTTCTTCAGCAGAATTAAAGGGCTTGTCTCACCACGTTGAGCGGCTTTCTTTCATAGAAATCACAGAAAAAGACTTAGGACCTTACTCTAAAATATAATCTTTATTTCTTTTACATTAAACATTTAACATACCCAGTTATTCTATTCTCCTATGATCTAAACTATCTAACCAATACTCCTCAAGTACAAAAATATTTAATTTAGTAATAATGCATACTCTTATAACACCCTAATCTGACACCTAGGTGCAAGGAATGGAGTCATCGCCCCAAAAGGGGCGGTCCCGTATAATCCAAGGCTCACCCTATCCTCACCCTTACTCAGGGAGCTAAAATTAGCTACAAAAGCACCTAGATGTATACTTTAAAGATATACATAGATATGAGGAGCATAGAAAAATTAAAGACACAAATACAGTTCAATACCACAGCATTTTTCATTAGATCCCAGATCACACAGGTAGCAAATTCAATACTTATCTATCCTGTCGCTTTTTCAATGAAACCATTCGTAAGCCATAAAGAATCCCGACGTATTTCCCCCCTGCAATGTCTAGAGGTTCATCAGGGGATACCATTAGATATCAAGCATCTTAAAGGCCCACAATCGAGCTGCTTGTATCACCTTTCTAATATCCAGCCAATAGCTCGATTGTGGGCCGTTAAGATGCTTGATATCTAATGGTATCCCCTGATGAACCTCTAGACATTGCAGGGGTGAAATGCGTCGGGATTCTTTATGGCTTACCAGTGGTTTCATTGAAAAAGCGAAGAGAAGCTTCAGAGTTAAAATAAACAAAAGTAATTAGTCTCCTTTGTTAGATCAGATAACACTCAAGCTTTCAAGTGTCCAGCAGTTCTGTTTTCGACCTGTGTGATGTCGTCATCCCTGCTATCAGATAGGACAAATAGCAGAGGAGAGCAGTAAAAGTGATAAAATCACTTTTTTCTCCTCCGAAAAGAAAAATAAAGCAATGTGTTTGGAAAACCTCTTCATGTTTCATTTGCTGTTCTACCATTGTATGTACAACCCTTGTTCCTCAGTAAATTACATACCATGGCAAAAGTAAGATGTTTAGGCACTGAGGTGGCAAAGCAGCCCCCAAACCTGATGCTCACTCCACCATGCTTCACAGTTGGGATGAGAACATGATGTTGGCGTCAAAACATAGGGACAGCTAATTGAAGACTTTTTCCAAATATATTGCTTTGGATTTTATTGCTTTGTTGCCAAGAAGAGAGTTTTTATCTGCACAAAGGTCAGCATCTGAAAGCAGGGAGTGACGTGACCATAGGTCGGACTATCCGCAGCTTGAGAACGGAGTGTTATTTCTAACAAAGGAGACTAATTTACCTATGTAGAGCAGAGAGCTTCAAAGCGCACAGATATCGCCTGCTTTCATGTCAGTGCAATTAGAAGCACTTTCAATACGGAGCTGATATACTCATCACTGCTAAAGAACCACTCACAGCCTAACCAGGAAGAGACCGGATGTATAAATCTTAAACTGCTTGTGGCTCTGAAACAGAATGGTGAGACAACCCTTTTAAGTCTACTGAACATTAGTTTAAAATAAGATGTTTGGCGTGGCCATGTCAGAGGCCATTCTAACCCTATGGACATGCTGTGGCATGACCTAAAGAGTACTGTATGTACGAGAAATATTAATGAACTGAAACCCATTTAAAGGGAGCAATCATCCAAAACTTCAGATTATTAAATTAACTTACTAAATGTGATTTATAAAAAACATGAACAGTTCACCTGGTGTGTGGTATTCATAGAGTAAAATTCTGTTTGCCTATAATTGTGTCTTAAAGGGGTTTTATCATAACATGCTTTAGTAGACTTGAGCTGTTTCTATTTGTATTAGCTTCAAATCCAGGGGCAAGTCTCTCTTCCCTGTAGGCGTGTCTCTCCTCCCAGGAGGCGTGTCTCCCCCTCACTGAAGAGTTGTGACATTGTTATTCTGTGTTAGCAGTGGAAGAGAGAGGATATCACAGCTCTGCAGACTTCCTGCAATGTTCTCTTGTCTGCAGAGCTGCCTCCTAGGCTGCACAGTCTCCTTGTAACCAGAATACCTGCATTGCTGTAAGCAGTAAATACATACAGCCTGAACTGATGAAACAAATGTGAGAAATGCACGCTGTCCCTTCCTCCCCCCTCTGTTATGAGGCAGGAGATAGAGCAAATTGTGTAAGGCTGTTATATGAGGGGAGCACAGGGTATAAGGCTGTGTTATATGAGGGGAAAATTAATCTAGGAGCTGGAGACTCAGTAATTGCCCAGATCCTTTTCATAGTCATCACTGAGAGATGAGTATAGAGAGGAGCCGAGACAGCCTTCATTCTACACACAGCCCTCTCAGGCAGTTTGTTTCACTTTCATTTTCCACAGCTCAGAGGGGAGAAAGCACAAAGTGCAGGCAGCCAATCACAGCACAGGGGGCCTTTCCCATCCAGGGGGAGTGGCTGAACAGGCTAACTGACTTATCAGTCAACCAATCACAGAAAAAGGGGCGTATCCCTTCCACCTGCTACAGAAATGGCTATAGATGCACAGATTAACTCATATCTGCTATTCCAAGTGACCAAGTTAATGCAGACCAATTGGAAAAGTGTTTATTTTTACTGTCCCCATCATTTGAGATATAATCTTTGTAGCGAGAAAACAGTTTATGTTTGAATGTTAGGGTATGTTTACACAGCGTTTTGGATCAGATTTTGGGCCTATTTTGGATACAAAAACGCTGCGTCAATTGAATCCAAAACGCATCCAACATGCAGGTTCGAACTAGGATGCGTTCTGGCTGCAGGGATCCCCATCCTATAGTTTTAGATAGGGCGCCTGCTGTGTCTTTCAGATCAAGAATTGCATGACAATTCTTTGAACGGTCTGAAAGTGCATCAGGAGACCCCGGGGCCCTGCTTTATGGGTGATATCGTCTGAACATGATGTGTTTTTTTTACTTTAAAAGCAATGTAAATCCATGCACTTTGTTACAGTGTGAAAATTTACTCTGTTTGCAAGGATTTCGAGTTGTTGCTATATTTTGGATACAGATTTTAGTACAGCATACATGGAGGTTAATGTTCAGATACTCAGGTACAGGCAGTCCCCGGGTTACATACGGGTTAGAGACTGTAGATTCGTTCTTTTTTTTTTTTTTTTTTTTTTTTTTATAAATTTTTTTTATTAGGTCTAAAAACGAATTAAAACGGGT
The DNA here is from genome assembly GCA_025379985.1 of Phyllomedusa bahiana. Lineage (NCBI taxonomy): Eukaryota > Metazoa > Chordata > Amphibia > Anura > Hylidae > Phyllomedusa > Phyllomedusa bahiana. The sequence goes on along the minus strand of JAODAL010012447.1, from coordinate 64,647 downwards.
ACCAAATAACCTAACCCCAAACCCTCCCCCCCTAACCTGACCATCCAATCTCACGAGCCGTACTTTTCAAAATATTAGAGTCTTTTGTATGCTATCTAAGTTCCATGATGCACCTCGAAATCAGGTACAGGATCGTTGTTGGACATAGATATGAGACCCAGTAGTATTTTTCATATTTAACTACCAAATACATTAGTAGGTAATGATAACATCAACAATATAGTAAAGAAGAACCATCATCTGTCTAAAAAAAACGGTAGCGATGTCTGAAAGAGGTGAGGGGGGGGGGGGGGGGGGGGGGTTGTTAACCCATCCTGGGAAAAGAAATTAAAATTAGAGGTCGTTTGGATTAATCGATATGGGCTTCAAAACGCGCATTACTCAAAGATCAGTGAAAATGATTTTCCCGGTCCTGTCGCTTCCGGGGGTGGGACGACCTAAATTCCTGCCAGCCCAAACCCCCGAGGTACCATTTAGAAGTCGGGAAAGGGAAAACTAATTTCCCCTTTTGGGTAAAAAGGTTCAATGAAAGGGTGCCCCGGGTTTTAAAAAACTTTTCTGCTAATTAACTTTGCCGCTCTCTTCCCCCCCTTTCGACTCTAGGTTAAAATTTTTCATTGCTAAATTTCCTGTCAGGTGGGGATGGTTCCAACCATTTATTTTGTATACAACTTTTTGTGCTAGAGGGGGGGAAAATTTTGGAATAGGGATGTCCGTAAGTCATGGAAGAGGGGGGTCTCAGGAGACAAAGGGAGAAACTTGGCCCCATTTTGAACCAGAGTGTCCTCAGTCCTTCCAAGCCCCTCACCTAGGAATGTCCACATTCCCGGGAGGTCCGCCCTTGGGGAATGAACACTTTGGACAAACATAATTTCCGGTTGGGAGCTAGGGGATGGGGGGGGGTATTAAAACCAAAGACGCTGGTGCATTAAACGAAAATAGGTTTCCCCCCATTTTAATAATGATGCTTGTTGTTGTTATTCCCAACCCCCCAAAACTAACTGGAAAAATTCGAATCTGGGGAAAGGGACCCTCCCATTTGGTCAGTTTGTTTAGAGATTTTTCCAATTTGGGGCCTTTTTGGAAATTCCTTTTGATATGGTTTTATTTTTTCTTTTTTTCCCCGGTCTTAAAAAACTAGTGACCTGAGCGTATGTGAGGAAATGAGAGGCAAGTATTTATATAAAACTTTTGGGTTAGGGATAGAAATAAACCCATTTTTTTTTAAATTTAATAGATGTCCCCCTGTAATAGACCTTCTCCTCCCAAATCTGGAGGTGGGGGTTTCTGCACCCCGTTCAAAATTCGGGGTGTCCAGTAAGGGCATATATTTGCTAAGCAATGCGGGTAGCTTATGAAGCTTGCGACTGATCTTCCAAGTTGCCAGCGTGTCTCTTATCAAGAGGCACAATCTAATGGCAAGTGGAATGTTGGAGAACCTCGTGTGCAACAAGGCAGAGAGATTCCAGGGGGACACGAAGGCAGACTCAAGTTCTGTGTTAGAATAGTATGAGGTATTCTTAATCCAATCCAGGCAGTGCCTAAGGTTGCAGGCAATATTGTACAGTCTCACATCTGGCAAGTTTATTCCTCCAGATTTTTTTGGGAGATTTAGTTTTGTTAAAGCTTTTTATTCGCCCATATGAACCTAGAAAACCCTGCCTGGATGATCCTAACATCCGAATGCTTAAGGAGGAGGGGGATGGTCTGTAATGGGTAGAGGAGTTTTGGGAAACTCATCATACGCACTAAGTGGCATCTAGCTAAGAGGGAAAGGGGTAGTTTCGACCACCTGTCCAACTCTCTGACAATTTTCAAGATAAGCGGGGGAAAGTTCAGGGAGTAGAGTGTTTCTGGAGTTTTTCCTATATGAATCCCCAGGTATTTAATAGACTTGTTAGTAACAGTTATTGGGGTACCAAGATGGGGTGTTAGAAAAGGGCGGGGATTAGAGGCAAGTCTCAGCACTTCGGTTTTCGACTCATTTATTTTAAATCCTGAAAAGGAACGGAACATCCTCAGCTGGTGAAGTAACTGAGGGAGGTCTCTCTCCGGGTGTTTGAGGAAGAAAATTATATAGTTGCGAAAAAGAGCCGTTTTTGTTCGGAGGCTTTAATGGTGATCCCCTCGAAGATAGGGGAGGTAGTGAGGTATCTGGCCAGAGGTTCGATCGCTAGGTTAAAGAAATACGGGGAAAGGGGACACCCCTGTCTCGTACCTCGGCTCAGAGGAAATCGCGCAGATAAGAAACCTGGGAGGCAAATCCGAGCCACTGGGTTGCTATATAGTGTAGTCAGATATCTACGGAAGGGACCCAAAATTCCAAACTTGTCCAAGACCAGGTGTAGCCACCCCCAGTCAACAGAATCAAAAGCTTTTTCAGTATCGATTGTGACTAATGCAGAGTATGGGTGATTTTTTGGAAATTTTTGACCTGGTCTAGGACAAGGGAGGGGGGGGGGCCTTTGTTTTTATTAATTAAAGCTGACCTTCCTTGCACAAACCCCACTTGGTGAGGTCCAATCAATTTGGGGATAAGCGAGGCAAGCCGGTCAGCTAGTATTTTAGATAGTAGTTTTATGTCCAAATTAATCAGAGAAATGGGGCAGTAGGAGGAGGCAAGGGTCGGGTCTCGCCCGGGTTTCGAGATAATTTTAATGTAGGCCGTATTTGTAGATTTTCGGAATAGTGGGTCCGTGAGGTAGAGTTAAAAAAGGACCGTAAGGTAGGGGTGATTTGATCTTTTAGTGTTTTAAAAAATTCCCCAGTGAAACCGTCCGGTCCCGAGGCTTTGTTCGATTTCAACTTTGAGATAGCTGCTACTAATTCAGGTTCGGAGATTGGGGAGCCCAACTGTGAAGCCTCTTCCGCTGAGAGACTCGGGAGATTAATGTTAGCCAACCAGGCATGCGAAGTTTTGCCATCTAGGTGTTCATTCGCGTAAAGCGTTTGATAAAAGGAGCGGAGGATCTCAGTAACCCTTCCACCTTCAGTCCTAAGGACACCATCTCCATCTCGCAGGGAAGGAAGAACAGCAGGAGGGAAATGGCCTTTAGCAAATTTTGCCAATAACCTACCGGGCTTGTTGCCGAAGCGAAACAATTTAGCCTCCTTTTTTGTCTTGTAAAAAAGTTCCCTCTTACTCAGCCAGAGTTCGTATTCTTTCTTGGCTTCCTTCCATGCTGATTTATTCTCAGAGGAGGGGGAAGACAGGAATGTATCATAAGCTATACGTAAGTCATTGCTAAATTGGTCAATTTTATCTGTTAGTTGCTTCTTGAGCCTGGACACATGCTCAATCAGCTTCCCCTTGAGGACTACCTTAGCTGTATCCCAATAGAGCTGGGGATTTTCCTGGTGGATTGCATTATGTGAATGGTATTCCAACCACCATCCCTACATGGTCAACTGAAAATCTTCGTCTCCCACCAGGAAAGAGGGGACTCTCCAGATTATGTCCGTTCCCCGGGGAAACCGATCCAGCACATTGAGAATGACCGGCGAGTGATCAGAGATAATCAGGTCTCCGATAAGCGGATCTCGTGCTCTGGAAAGGAGCCCCCGGGAGACTAACAGATAATCAATTCGTGTCCAGGTGTTGTGGGGGTGGGAGAAGAACGAGAATTCCCTTCCCTCAGGGTTGTGAGTACGCCACACATCGCACACATCTAAATTCTTTGCGAAACTAGTCAAATAGGTGTCTGTGTTCCCTAGGTAGTGTCTTACCGCGCTCTCCTTCCTATCCTCCTGAAGGTGCATTACAGAGTTAAAGTCACCTCCCAGACACCTTATTATCGGTAGGGTCGCCCAAAATAACTGATTCCAGCCTTTTGAAAAATAAAGGGCCTCCTGCGTTGGGGCCATAGATGTTGTAAAAAGACCATAACTCGTCCGCTATACGCATACTGACCCTGCTCCATCTTCCCTCATTGTCATGGTTATGGCTGAGAATCTGGCCTCCTATATGTTTTCCAATTAGTGTTATTACCCCGGCTTTGTTGTCTATAGCCGGAGATCCGAACACCTGACCAACCCACAACCGCCTCATTCGGTCAAAATCTCTCTCGAGCAGATGGGTCTCTTGGAGAAATGCAATATCAATTTTTAAACATTTAAGGTGCCTCAGAACCATCAATCTTTTGTTCGGGGAGTGCAGCCCTTTAATGTTCAATGACACTATCCTCATAATTTAGACTCAACAACAGGATTGCTTCACGTTCCGGCAAAATGAGGGGTAGGAAAGGGGCGGGGGGGGGCAGAAAACAAAACTAGCATCAAACATAGTAGCACAGGGGACTGTATACCAGTCCTGCACTCCGAGGGAGAGAATCACCAACGCTCTCAATCCTCGTAAAATGTGCAATGTGACTTCTCTTTTTTCCAACATTGATGAAAGTCCCTAACATGGGGGGAAGTTTACCTTCAGTAAAGGCAAGATATAAAATATAAAGGTAACCTTCCAGTACTGGGAGAAAATAGATCACCGGGGCCGGCTTAACCTAGGCCTATAGAAGAGAAAAGGAGGGAGGAAGAAGAGGGAAAAAAAAAAGGGGCGGGGGGAGCGTATTTCCAAAATTTAGTGAGCGGGGCGGAAAATGTTCCTCCTCAAGGACATCCAAAATACTAGCTAGATGAAACTTTCAATGTAAGCAACGTAAGACATCGGTAAGCAGTTCCTAATCAGTCATCTTAGAAGCTTGCCGTTTCCTCTGCTCCTTTGGACTCGCCACAAGCGAGGAGTAAGAGGGATTTGGTTCGCCTCCTTCAAGGCACCTTGTGTTGTCTCGAAGGATTGGAGTGTGGTTATCTGGAGAAGGAGAACGATCTGAAGTGGAGGGGGGTGGCGGTCTCAAGTTTCTCCCATTATAGTCCTCTATAAAAGTCTGTGCGGCATCTGGGGAGTGGAATGATGACACATTTCCATTTTTATGAAAGATTTTTAGGACCGCAGGGTAAAATAGGGCAAACCGGAGTTGTCTGCGATAAAGGATTGAGCAAACGGAGGAGAATGCCCGGCGTTTCCTTACGACCTCCGCAGAGTAGTCCTCAAAAACGAGAATCTTGCGGCCTTTAAAGATAAGGTCAGATTTGAGTCTCCTGAAAGCTCGTATAATCGCCACCTTGTCCATAAAGTCTAAGAACTTGGCAATGACCTGTCTAGGGCGTTCTCTCAAGGTGGTTAATTTGCCCGTTCTGTTGTCATTCTTAGAGCCATTGCCGAGGTCAGGTCCAATGCGATGGGCTCGTTCAACTTTGCAGGGACCCCTAAGGCCAAGAGCTTCTGGTAGGTCTTTTTCTCATAGGTTGAAAAGTTCGCTGGCTGGCACCGCCTCCGAAATCCCGACTATACGTAAATTGTTCCTTCTGGATCTATTTTCAAGATCCTCTATTTTGTCCCTCAGTCTACTATTCTCCTGAGCCAAAGCAGAGATGTCAGATTGGACTCTATCCATATCGTTTGTAAGATCTTGAAGCTGCGATACCTGGTCGTCAAGGCGCTCAGCATGTATCTTGATGTCAGCTTTCACTTGAGCCACCATACGAGCTACCGAAGAGGTCAATGATGCCTGGAGATCGTCTGAGATTTGTCTGGCCACTTCGGCGACTATCTTCTTAAATCGGGCGCTTGAGGGGTCGTCAAGGTAGTGCCCAGCTTCTGCTACGTTTGGCTGGAGACTGGGTTCTGTTTGGGCTGGTTGCAAAGGATCGTAGTGCTTCCATTCTGAAGAAGCTAGTTTATCACCCGGAGGGTCTTGCTGGTGTGGTTTGCCTGGGGGCTCAGGGGTTTGGGCGATCTGCCCCTTGTCATCTTTGCCAATTTGTTTGGTGTTTTTTGAGCGACCCATCTTGCATACAAATTTTTCCATAGACCAGAGGGAGTATTAAGATGAGCGGGAGACAGTACTAGTTTTTCAGAGGCAGAATTCACTACTTGACCACTTCTTCTAATGGCTGTGAAAGGTGCAGGGCACTTAGGTATCGAGTGTTTCTATGGGGATGTGCTGTTCTGCATACAGGAGGAGGTAGTCAAGCGGGTATAAGATAGTAGTAGTTTTATAGCAGTGCCGTTCGCTGCTTAAACGCTGCTATCAATGGCTACTTCGGGTTTAGAACCGTAGGGTGTCAGGTACTTTTATGAAGTAGTGCTGTTATGCAGACAAGAGGAAGCGAACAGACGGGCAATAAACAGCAATAGCTCTGCAGGGGTACAGTTCACTGTTAGACAGTTTAGTTTCTGCTAGTGCCTGTTTTAAGGTTTGGAACCTTCAGGTATCATGGACTGCAATGAGGTAATGCAGTTTTGCTTTATGGATATGCGGCTCTCCTGTGGCTCAGATATCTGGGTCTGCCCACATTGAGTTTGTCCTTTTTGCTTGTAAGGAATTTAAATGTAGAGACCCACAAAGGGAACTGCCTTCCCATATCTCAATATGCACGTTAGTGAGGCCCAAGGCAGGGGGACACCTCAGAGATGCTAGTTTTCTCTGGGGGACAGGTCTGGCCGTCACTCTACCCCCACAAGTAAATATGGATAGCTCCTACCCGGTCTTCACCGCTCAACTGCAGCGGCACGTAGACTGCAGCTGGAGGCAGCAGGGTCTGTCCGAGTTGATACGCAGTCAGCGTCTGGAGCCTGGCTGTGTCCGGCTGCTGACAGGAGTAGTTCAGCGTGGCAAGTTCCCGGGTAACCTCCCGCTTCTGATCTCCGTCGCACTTCTCGCGGGGGTCTCTGTCTCCGCAGGATTCTGGGGCCGTCCCGTCTCTATGCGGTTAGTCCATTTAAAATGGCGCCCGGCGGTTTCGCGGGCTTTCTCCCGCTACTCACTTCTGCCCGCTGCAGCTCGTCCACTCGGCACTTTCGCGGTCCGGAACGTCCCGGCTGGTCTCCGGAACAATCTCGTCCCGGTCGGGCGGTTCACTGGCCTGTGGTGTGGCTCAAAGCTGTCCGTTTCTGCCCCGGTGGTCGGGAGCTCCCGTCTTAGCCTCTCATCAAGGTGGCGCCGGAACCGGAAGTCATGCCTAGATTCGTTCTTAAGTTGAATTTGTATGTAAGTCGGAACTAATATACTTAGTACATGTATTCTAGGCAGGTATATGTCCCCCATAGCAGGTATAGGCAGGTACATGTTCCCCATAGCAGGTATAGGCAGGTACATGTTCCCAATAGCATGTATAGGCAGGTATATGTCCCCTCATAGGCAGGTAGAGGCAATAATAGGCAGGTATAGGTCCCCTTATAGGCAGTAATAGGCAGGTATAGGCAATAGGCAGGTATAGGTCCCCTTATAGGCAGGCAGAGGCAATAATAGGCAGGTATACGTCCCCTCATAGGCAGATACAGACATAGCTTAAAAAAAAAATACAAATACTCACCTCACTCCCCCGCTGCTCCGAGGCTTACCTCGGGCTTCTGGCACAGGCCGGTGAAGTCATCAGTTTGCGCAGGCAGCGTGGAAAAGATTTTAAAGGAAGCCTTCCAGCTTTGTTAATGCTCCCCTAACAATGGACAGGATGAAATAAGTATAGATTACCTGGTCCCAACCTTGTTAGTTTTACCCTGAAACACCCATTAAAGTTTGGCTAGGTACTCTATTTCCAGGGTGGGCGGAACGACATGACAGATCTGGTGGATGTTAGAGACCTTGCGCTCCTCCACCTTTTTTTTGAGGATGCTCCAGAGATACTCAATAGAGTTAAGGTCTGGATACATGCTTGGCCGGTCCAGCACCTTTAGCAAGGCAGTGGTCATCTTAGAGGTGTGTTTGGGATGGTTTTCATGTTTTAATACTGCCCTGCTGCCAAGTTTCCGGAAGGAGGGATCATGCCCTGCTTCAGTATGTCACAGCACATTTTTCTCTCAATGAACTGCAGCTCCCCACAGCTGGCAGCACTCAGGCAGGCCCAAACCATGACACTCCCACCACCAGGCTTAAAGGAGTTGTCTCATTACGAGCTTTCAGCCTGTCAGTGTCCTTGCTAAGTTGAACTGAGGGGCGTGCTTCTTGGTCTGTCTGTTCTGCTCCCTCTCCCCCCTCCCATCAGCACACAGGCAGCTACGTAACTTCTATACAGGGGGCGGAGGGGGTTTGCTCTCAGAGTTCACCCTGTGTGTGTCTGCCTAGGTCTGTTGCAGGAGAGGGCTGATCTATGAGTGTGAAGTGGTGTGCTAATAGAGCAGAGAGGATGCAAGTGTTCCTATATCCCCTGCTTAGCTTACAAGTCTCCACATCTCCAGCAACAACAAGGGCAGTGTTACTATACTCAGGATGTGTCCCTAATACAGGAGAAAATAAAGTATTCACATGCCCCCTGATCTGTATAGTATTAGTATAGTCACAGTTCCAAAGACATATCATGATTATAGTAACAGACAGGGTCACTGCTGTCACATCTATCTGTGTAGAGAGCAGGAGGAAGCAGGCACACACAGGGTTAATCCAGGACACAGATGCCAGAGTCCTCCTCCCCCTCCAGAAGCATTCTGTGCGGGAGGGGCTCTCTGCTCCGACCTGTCTTCAAAGGTGATGAGTCATTCAGACCTGACAGCCAGTAAGATAAGGATCAACAGGTCGGCTGCTATAGAGATTTGAGAAGCTGATGTAGTAATACTAACAGGGCTAGCTCAAAATCAGTAGGACATTTGTAATGAACATATATTGCAAAGCTGCTTGTTTTTTAAAGATCTTTAAATTAAAACCCAATCATTGTAGCGAGACAACCCCTTTAACTGTAGGCAAGACACACTTGTCTTTATTCTCCTCACCTGGTTCTCGCCATACATGCTTGACACCATCTGAACCAAATACGGTTATCTTGGTCTCATCAGACAACAGGACAGGGTTCAAGTACTCCATGTCCTTAGTCTGTTTGTCTTCAGCAAACTGTTTGCGGCCTTTCTTGTGCATCCTTGATAGAAGAGGCATTTGCATTCCACTTCTTTGGTCCACAATGGCGAGGCCTGTTCTGCGTTGAAACGGTCTTGTTAAACCAATGTATGGTCTCACCCCTTAGCTGCTGCAATCTATCACAATTGCAGCAACTAAGAAAGACACAGGTGGGGACTCCCTGTATCTCTATTGCAGCTGCTGGGATCTTACCTGAGAAAGACTTCCAGGCTGTCTGTGACGTCACGATGACCGGCCATGCCCTGTGGGAAACTGTAGGATGACCGGTCATGCCCTGTGGGAAACTGTAGGATGACCGGTCATGCCCTGTGGGAAACTGTAGGATGACCGGTCATGCCCTGTGGGAAACTGTAGGATGACCGGTCATGCCCTGTGGGAAACTGTAGGATGACCGGTCATGCCCTGTGGGAAACTGTAGGATGACCGGTCATGCCCTGTGGGAAACTGTAGGATGACCGGCCATGCCCTGTGGGCATCAGGGCTGTGGAGTCGGCAAGCCAAAGTTCCAACTCAGACTCCTCAATTTTAATAACTACCGACTCCCTCGTACATGGCGCATGTTTAAGTGATACTTCACTGTAATAAAATGGTAACATATTTATCATATTATGATACAATAATCAAGCTATTTAGGTAGAACATACACAGACAAGCAGAAGGGTAACAATGTTTTGCACTTTTGACTTTCAGGCTCCACATCTCGCCATCCACTACAGCTTTGTACATAAGGCTACTGTCATTTTATAGACAATCATCTTACCTATCTTATACGTAACTTTGACTTGCAACTATTTAGCATCTGCTTAGTTCTGCAGATTCTTGTCATGTAACTGCATTGTTACTGTTTTGGACCTAAAAATCAAAATGTAACTTTTTATTATTTCGATAGTATTTGGTAAATCCACCTTTTGCTTTCTATACTGTGTCAATCTTTCTGGGCTTTGGAACAGATTCAAGCCTGATCTGGTGAATGTTAGAGGCCTTGCACTCCTCAACCTTCTGTTTGAGGATACCCCAGAGATACTCAATAGGGTTTAGTGCCCGTAATGCATCTGAGATGGGGGCGTGCTGGAGGCGTGTCGCACTACAACCATAGAATTCTATACATTTATGTTTTTAGTATGGCAAATCCAGGTACATTACTGCTGGAACAGGGAGAGCACTTTAAAAGTGGTTTACCTGAGTCTACCCGAGTCGTTGATTAATTCTGATTGTCAGATTGGAGTCGGGAAGGAATTTTTTCCATAAAATGAGGACAATTGGCTTCTACCTCATGGGGATTTTTGCCTTCCGCTGGATAAACACTGAAGCACAATAGGCTGAACTGGATGGATGTCTGTCTTTCTTCAACCTTACAAACTATGTAACTATGTCACACCTCTAAAGAACCACCTCCAGCCTGAGGAGACAGAGTGAGTGGAAACTGCTTGTGAGTCAGGCAAACAGCGTGATGAGAAAGCCCCTTTAAGCCTCTAGAGATATTATGTTCTGTATATCTCATGTCTAAGGAGTCCACTGCTCTGAAACCATGTCATTGTATCTTACCCAGTTTGAGTTTTCTTGAATTTCTCATTGTTGTATGTTCACACAACCTATTTTACCAGTGGAAAAATACGCTCTGATTTCTGCTGTTTATGTAACTTTTTCTTGATTGCAGTGGACTTAATCCATGTCCTTGCTTGCAATCATGTTTAATATCCTTTACTCCTTAACGACCGGCCACTGTCTTTTGACGGCGGGCATTTCACGTCGTTCGTCTACAGTGACATCTTTTGACATCGCTGCAGACATCGGAGTTTGCGGCGCCCGGTGCATCAACGGTGCTGAGATCGGGGCTGTACTACACAGCCCTGATCCCAGCGCAGCCCTTTGCGAGTCCCGGGGAGTGGGGGAACCTTCGCTCCCTGGTGCTTTAACCCTTTGATTGCCGCAGTTCGTCACCGCAGCGCAATCAAAGGGTTTCCCTGCCCCTGTCCGGTGATCGGAACGCCCGGTGACCCGACAGAGCCCGGGGAACGGCTGCACAGTCAGCCCTGGGGGGCCTAGAGTGGCCCCAGGGTTGTCTGTGTAACAAGCCAGTGATCAGGCCAGCCTGTGAGCTGCCCTGATCACTGCCTGTGTCAGACTGACACAGATTATAATGTATTAGAATATATGAATATGCTAATACATAACTAAGTGGAAGAAAAAAAAAAGTAACAGTTCTCCCTTCATGGGATTTAAAAACAAAAAAAAGTATAAAATAAAAATAAATATTTAATTAAAAATAATTGTGCATACATTACACACACAAAAAAATCTACACATATTAGGTATCCACGCGACCGTAATAACCTGTAGAATTAATCTAACAAGTTATTAAGTGTGAAATGTGAATTCTGTAAAACAAATGTAAAAAAATAAAAAAAAATTCTGCAATTATTTGTAAGTGAACTTAAACTATTCCCCCATAAAGCACAACTCGTCTCGAATTAAACGAGGCCTCATACAACTGCGTCATTGAAAAATAAAAAAGTTACAACTGTTGAAATGCAAGGAGGCAAAAACTAAAAAAATGTTCTGGTCTTTAACTACTTTTCAGGTTTTCGGCTTAAGGGGTTAATTACATGTGAATAAGACTCTTTTCACACCACTATGCATGAAAGAACATAGACTTGTATGTGCTCAACTTATACCTGTAGTCTTTTTGCAGTACAGGTTGACTTACAATTTTTTTTTTTTTTTTTTTTGCACTACAGGTTGACTTACCATTAATATTTTTGCATTACAGGTTGACTTACCATTAATATTTTTGCAGCACAGGTTGACTTACCATTAATATTTTTGGCAGTACAGGGTGACTTGCCATTAATATTTTTGCAGTACAGGTTGACTTACCATTAATATTTTTGCAATACAGGTTGACTTACCATTAATATTTTGGCAGTGCAGGTTGACTTACCATTAATATTTTTGGCAGTGCAGGTTGACTTACCATTAATATTTTTGCAATACAGGTTGACTTACCATTAATATTTTTGGCAGTACAGGGTGACTTGCCCTTAATATTTTTGCAATACAGGTTGACTTACCATTAATATTTTTGGCAGTGCAGATTGACTTACCATTAATATTTTTGCAGCGCAGGTTGACTTACCATTAATATTTTTGCAGCGCAGGTTGACTTACCATTAATATTTTTGCAGTACAGGTTGACTTACCATTAATATTTTTGCAGCACAGGTTGACTTACCATTAATTTTTTTGGCAGTACAGGTTGACTTACCATTAATATTTTTGCAGCACAGGTTGACTTACCATTAATATTTTTGGCAGTACAGGTTGACTTACCATTAATATCTTTGGTGGCAGTGCAGGTTGACTTACCATTAATATTTTTGGCAGTACAGGGTGACTTGCCATTAATATTTTTGCAATACAGGTTGACTTACCATTAATATTTTTGGCAGTACAGGTTGACTTACCATTAATATTTTTGGCAGTGCAGGTTGACTTACCATTAATATTTTTGCAATACAGGTTGACTTACCATTAATATTTTTGGCAGTTCATGTTAGCTTACTATTAATATTTTTGCAATACAGGTTGACTTACCATTAATATTTTTGCAGTACAGGTTGACTTACCATTAATATTTTTGGCAGTGCAGGTTGACTTACCATTAATATTTTTGCAATACAGGTTGACTTACCATTAATATTTTTGGCAGTACAGGGTGACTTGCCATTAATATTTTTGCAATACAGGTTGACTTACCATTAATATTTTTGGCAGTACAGGTTGACTTACCATTAATATTTTTGCAGCACAGGTTGACTTACCATTAATATTTTTGGCAGTACAGGTTGACTTACCATTAGTATTTTTGGCAGTGCAGGTTGACTTACCATTAATATTTTTGCAGCACAGGTTGACTTACCATTATTTTGCATTGAAAAACATAGTTGACTACAATATTACAATCCTGTGAACGGATCACAGTGTAGTCCAAAGCCCAAACCTTGTGATAAATAAAAGCTAAGGCAATTTCAACTACCCGGGATGAAAGCGCCCACCTAACGACAATGATGCATGTGGCTCGGTGTGTTTTAGCAGGTGTTTCCTTGTACGATGGGTGTGCATCTTGGAATGTGACAGTCCCGGTGTAGACCACAATCATTGCAGTCTGTATATGACTGTTTTTGTTTAAAGCTGCCTTTCTGACTCACAGCTTCTCTTTTTCCCTTTCACATACGGTATGATACATGTACAGGGACTAACAGAAGCAAACAGAGGGTATCCGTGTACGCTATGGCATTCGTCACAGGTTTATACTATGTGAGTGTCTGAAAGCTGAAGCCGCAGCCATGAAGCTAAACATGTTTTCTTTACATAGTCCCAGTTGACCTTGATCTTCAGATTTCCACTTTCACTTCAGACGTAGACCTATCATTTCTGGCAGGTTTTCCCTTTCCCACCCTCAGACTATATTCAGCTCAGTTTGCCGTCACTGTGAACTACTCTTAAGCAGCCAGTCTAGAAAAATGTGCAGTTTAATGAAGAATAGATGAACTGCTGGCTAGTTTGACCTAATGAATATAATACACTGAGTTTTAGCAGTCTACAGGGAATATTCTTTCTGATTTTTTTAGTTTAGATTTCTCTCACGTGTCCTCGTCAGAATTGTATTACGATAGCAAAAGGGATCATTCTTGAGTCCCATGTGTAAGCTGTACACTTGAACTTTTGCTGTAGATTTTAAAGGGGATTTCTCACTACATTGATTCATCTTACCTCAGTCCTGTTTTCTTGGTTTCATTTTGAATTCAGAGGCGTGTTTACTGGCTTCCACTAGGCTGCAGTAGAAGCCAGGTCTGTAGCTATAGCAACCAGTGCTGGCAGCCTATCAGGAGAGATCAAACAAGTCTGTAGCTATAGTGACCTGAGAAGCTGATGCAGCCCATACAATAGGGGATATCTCAGAATAGGTAGGACACTGTTAATGGACATCAATTGCAAAGTGACTTGTTTTTGCAAGATCGTTAACATAAAAAGCAATCGTTTTAGTGAGACAACCTCTTTAATTTTTGTCTGCTGCAGATTTTACCTCAGGATTACTGTGAAATCATGTTAAAAGATACTTATTTTATTTTTGCAAATTGGTTTACAAAGCCACATCAGAAAAATCTATACCATATAAAGTATGGTGCAGATTCCTATAATAGTTCATGGGGTTCAGTTTAGCAGCGGCGTTCACATAGACTTGACAGAGAATTCACATAGATTCTGTACCGTAATCCTTAAGAAAATCTGTCGTGTACAAAGAACCTTAAACTGACCATACACAGGAGGTAGCTTCTGCAGTGCACTTTATGAAGTATCCAGCAAGTAGAGAAAATCTAAAAATAATCTTTTTTTTATTAGAAACGGTATGAATAAACTAAGTGGTACACCAGAGACGGAGGAAAGCTTAAGAGTTTCATCTATACAGATACTAGTGCATCTCAAAAAATTAAAATAGCCTTGAAAATTAAAGGGGTTCTCCAGGACTATCTTTTTATTTGTTATAGGGCTCACAAATGTGTTCTACTAAACCTTGTCATTCATACTGAGTCTATACAATATATGGGTTTCTCTATTTGAGTTAAATTATTGATATCAATGATCTTTGCGGTGATAATCGAATTTTTTAAGATGCATTAGTATTAATCATAGCGTTGCGTCTACTTGCTGGATCAGATCTTTCTATTGGAAACTTTGAACTACACATCTACTATACATCTACTTCATATTTGTGAACTTGCTCTTTTTTGGTCATTTCATGAGTCAGGGTATGTTCACACGACGTATTGTGGCACGCCGGGAGTTTTATAAATATGCGCTGGTGCGTAAACACTTGGAAGAAGTGACATGACACTTCTTTCAACCGGTGCTCAATACGCGTTGGGAAAGACCGAATTAAAGGCTGTATTTTGGGGCGTATTGCAGCGAAATATGGTCTAAAAGACGCCATGTGAGCATATCCTTAACCTGTGAGCTCCTGTGATTAACCACTCACATCCATGGTTCTGTTTACACTTTGCTTTTACTCTCCTGGCACATGTATATGAAAAATAGCCACTTTTTGCGCAATGGAGGTGAAGAGTTTCCTTTTCACCAACATTGGACTGGTATGTGGCGGCTTAATTTTCCTTGTATAGAAAAGCACATTAGTTAATTAAAGTGTATCTCCAGTGATCCACTTAAAAACCTTTTAGGATAAACCACTTAGGGTATGTTCACATGGGGTAATTTCAGCGTGCATTACGCCATGTATTTTCACTCTAATACGGGCGAGATGCGCGCCGAAATTACGGTAATCCATAGTTCTCACAGAGAACTATGGATTACGTCTCCTCTTCCCGCTCTGACAATGCGATCGTATTGTACCCGCGGGGAGATAAGTGATGTCAATTATTTGCGGCAAATATGCGCCGCGAATAATGAATGTCAATGAGGCCGGTGGGCTGCCTCCCCCCTGCGCCGCAGGAGTACGCGCTGATCAGCACGAGCTCCCAAAAGACACAATGTACTTCTGCGCGTACTGCATGCGCCGCAGTACATTGTGTGAACATAGCCTTAGTGTGAAAAATTATTCATTTCTTTTCTACAAAAGGTTTAAAAAATAGTGTCCTGTGTTATTTATTAGGGTATGTTCACACGGCGTGTTTGCTCAGTGTGAACATACGCTTTTGGATGCATGTTTGGGCCCATCTAGAGGGACCCAAACACGCATCCAACAATGAGCAGTGTGATTTGTTGCTTGCACTGCTTGCTATGGAAAACACGTCTCGGTGTTCATATGAGTGATCGCCGATGTATCTCACTCCGTCTCTCGGATCCGTTCCAATAATTGACATGTCAATTCTTGGAGTGAAAGACACAGCAGGTGCCCTATAATAAAGTATAGGGTGCGATCCTGCTGCATCCAACATGAATCCAAACACGCAGCTGCGTGTTGGATCCGATCGACGCTACGTTCTTGGATGCGATTTTTGGGTCCAACACAGACCCGAAATTGCATCCAAAAACGCCGTGTGAACATACCCTTGGATTCATTCATTGGCAGACTGCACACATCCCTCTTTTAAACATAGTGCATAGTAGGAAACGATTGGATGCTATTGCAACCCTTTTCTTTTCTGCTGGCTGAGAGAGAGAAACTATGAATATCCTCCAAACATGGAACAAGAAGGTGTCTGTAGAGAGAACTTGCTATCTGATAGTCCTGTGATCACAGCAGCATCAGCACTGATTCATACAAACAGGATCTGCAGTGTGGGAAAAGCACACATATAAATCCCCATAAACCTCAATAGAAAACCTGAGCTGTAATCTACATAGCTCGGATTTTCTGAGGTTGGATATCAAATCCGAGCACCAGGTCAAAAAACTTAGAACATGTTCTATAATCCGCTTTAAAAGTTTTTGCTGAGGATTAGCTATGTGATGGATTGCATGCTTGTACATTAGGCAATCAGTATCAGCAATTCTGTTTGCATTTATGTAGAGAGATGTATAAAGGGTGCAGATAATAATCATTTTGTGCTTTTTTTTTAGGCTGTGAAGCACAAATACAAGGTAACATTTCGGGAACCTGACACTAGGTGGAAGTATAATCCCAAAGAGCTTGAAAGGTAATATACCAAGAAGTTTGTTTTAGTGTAGCTTGATCGTGGTGTACAAAGTACAATATTACTCTGTTGCTGCGACACAGTAAAATCAAGGTAATCTGTGATACTGCACAGTGTCGCTGTTGCCATCTGCTCGGAAACCAGGATTGGGTGCATCTTCTGTTGGTAGCTACCCAAATAGTTCTCTAGAAAATAGCCCAGCTAAAAAGGAAATCTAAAAGTGCATGGCACAACACAATGTCAGCAGCACTCTATAGGCACTAAAAACGGTCAAAAAGGGCATAAGAATTTTTTTGGAACAGTGTTTCTGCTACTAATACATGAACATTTTTGAGGTTCTTAGTGTACATTTTTGATCAAAACTGTAAAGGCCCATCTACCAACAGCAGGGTGACCCCAATTCCAGTGGAAACCTACACTACATGTTACCTCTCTTGGTGTCTGTTCAGACCTCCACTGTTCAGGGTTTGAAGGTTCTTCAAAATGGATGTGCTGACCCGATTTTGGTTTGTAAAAGTGCATGCAGGGTGTTATGTTAGCTATACAAGGTGTGACTATTTGTAATGTAATTCGCAATATAATAACGCCGAGACTAAAGATTTGCTTCAGTGTTTCAGCATAAAGGGCCGTTCACATGGCTTATTGCAGAGACGTATTGCGCGCCGTGCTGCAATACGGCTGGAATCCGTCCCAGCCATTGCGGTAATCCTCAGTTCTCATAGAGAACTATGGATTCCGTCTCTCCTCCCCGCTCGGCGAATCCGCCAGGCAGGGAGAAAGTGACATGTTCATTATCCCGGCAGGATACGCGCCGTGGATAATGAAAGTCTATGGGGCCGGCGGGCGGCTCCCCCGACCCTTACTCAAGGCGTAATTGCGGCGAAATCTGTCCCGCAATTACGGCTTGAATAAGCCGTGTGAACCGGGCCTTAGACTGTGTCCACATGGCAGAGGATAATATCCTGATCAGATTCTGTTTAGTATCTGACCAATTTTTAAGACTCTGTTTTCGTTTTTTTTATCTTGTTTTTTTTTTGTCTCCGGTTTTCGCCGCAGGTTTCAGACACCCCATTCAATAGAACAGTTGTATAATCCGCCATTTTCTGTTTTGAAATCTGACCTCAAAAAATCCGAGCTGTGTAGACTACAGCTCGGATTTTCCATCTTTTGAAGGTCTCATATGTGGATTGATTCATTAACCCCTAATACAGGCCATGATCAAGGCATTTAAATTGTGGATATAACGTGAATAATTGAACCCGCTTAAAAATCCGACTGTAAACCAGTCCCCTGTAGTCATAGCCTTAGATTGCTTTTTGACAGCTCTAGTTTGTCCACATTTTAGCATAGGTGCTAAAACTGGAAAATCCACAATTCTCTTGCTTTTACTGCCCTGAAATTAGCTTGCTGTAGGGTTCTGTGGCTCAGTAACGCAATGTTTATGGATTTGCAGCCGTAATAACATCACTAAAATGTGCACCAATTGTATTTTATGAGTGAGCTGGAACTTCTGTATTCATATATAATTGTATCTGCAATATGAAGTGCAGGTAGTACTTCTTTCTGAGTACTCTTATGTAATACAATACAACCCCCGATGATGCATCATGCAATTTCTTTCTCATGGATTCTAAGGGCGCGTTCTCACGGCACAGGCCAGGATTTGTCCTGTTTTGCGGCTGTCCCCACGGCCGTGGGAGGGACGGCTTTTCTCTGCGATGAGCCTCCCCCTTCACATTGGCTTGCACAGATTCCATCCGGAAACCGGACGGAAGATTGTGTGTGCACAATGTTTGGTGACCGGCGGACCGAGACACCGTGCGTGGGGCTGCTGCACGGTTTTCCATAGAGCACCATTGTGCTCATTTTCGGACGGTTTTTCAGGGTCTGAAAAACCGCTGAAAACCGGCCGAAAACCCGTGCCGTGGGGACATACCCTAATGGATTTCATTCTCATGGATATAAAACAGATTCTGAATAGGCTTGTTTACAGTAGTCCTACAAAGTAGTAGTTTTGTTACAGAATGCAGGTAAAATAAGGATGCCACTCACTGTAGAGTATGTCATGATCTGGAGGTAGTAGGTCAGGGCGACAGCGAGAAAGGTACATTGCAAGGCCCCAGTGCAGTAAAAGTGAAGTGTGGTGTAATCTAACATTGGCTTACATTGATGCGTTGTTTTTTTAACAAGTTATTATGGCTGATGTCCATGTTATTATGTTTTATAGGCGTAATCGTCATGGTGTGAAAAAAGAGAAGATTATGAAAATGTTAGAAAATTTTGAACGTGTGACTGTGAATTCTATATTAAACCTTTCTCATCAAAAGCATCTGAAAATGCTGATAATTCTCAAAGGAAAGCATGTGACAAATATGGGTGAGTGTACATCTAGTTGACTCTTAAAGTCTGATTATTAAACCTTTCACTACTGTATGTTGTATTAGTATGAAGAGGCCTAAGTGGTTCTACACGGCGCACTGCACTATATATTCTGTTACATTTTTTAACTGTTCACCCAAAAAAAACGAACCTATCATGCTATTAAAATAAGCCACAAGATAACAATATTAAGAATTAACAAAAAACGATACGCAGAAAGCATAAATTTTAACGGCAAAACTATGTCTTACTATGAAAGACTATCAATACAACTGTGCTCTAAAGCCTAACTACTGTAAAGTGAAAGTGTTACGACCACCAGTAATGTCCAAGAGGCAAAAACAAATACTTCCCCTGGTCAGGTGCTTAATCCTACCCTATCTGGGGGAAACATGTAGTAGAGGAGCTGAGCTTTGTGACGTACGATTTGATGCTGTATTTCTGAGTAAAAAGCAGAGAAAATCTACTGCTGGCCCTGCCCACATACAGTGATTGGCAGTTTGCTCTGTACACACTCTGGTGCAGGGAAAGCTGTCAATAATTGTATGTGGGCGCGGTAAGCAGGTCTCCTACTTTCACTTAAAGGGGTTGTATCGCTACAAAAATCATGTCTCAGATTATGGGGACAGTAAAAATAAGCAATTTTGTAATTGGGTTGCATTACCTCAGTCACTTGTTTTAGCAGATATGAGCTTTTCTGTGCATCTGTTTTCCATTTCTGCTGCTGCTTGTCGGGACACGCCCCCTTTTCTGTGATTGGCGAGTCTGGGCACACCCTGATCGGATCCCATCCCCCCTTGACACACCCCCTGCATTTAACTCAGCCTGTTGGGATACGCCCCCTGTGCTGTGATTGGCTGCCTGCGCACCCTGTATTTTCTCCCCTCTGAGCCGTTAAAACCGATAGTGAAACCAAGGTCTGCTGTCTGTATACACATCTTCCAGCTCTAGGGTGAATGATCTGACTAATTACTGACTGTTTAACTCATAGATCCCTTCATATAACAGTCTTATGTTCTGTGTTCCCTCCATATATCAGTCATACAGCCTCCTGCCTGATAACAAAGGGGAGGGAAGGGGGCAGTGTGCATTCCTCACATGTGTTTCATCAGTTCAGGCTGTGTGTATAACTGTTTATAGCACAGCAAGGAGCTTGTGGAGCCTGAAGGCTCTGCAGACACATGAGAAGCATGCAGGAGGCTACATGCTCTCCAGACACCCTTCTGCTTCCACTGCACAGACAGAACGATGATGTCACAGGTCTTCAGTGAGGAAAGACACGCCTCCTGGGAGGAGAGACACGCCTCCTGGGAGGAGAGACTCGCCCCTGGATTCCAAATTCAATCTCATAGAATCAGCTCATGAGCACGAACACTTCAAACTTCAGAAATCCTGCTCCAAATCATATAAATCTATATATCACAGAGCTCAACTACTCTCAGATAGGGCAGCATAAACCACCTGAGAGGTTCTCTTAAAGGCTTAAAATTATCTAATTTTCAGAGGATAAATGCTAAATAGCACAGAGATCACTTTCACACTTGCATATTTTGGTCAGTATTTTGCATCAGTATATATAATCCAAATCCAGGAGTGGGTCCAAAACTCAGAAAAGGTGCATTATACCTTTTTCGTCTGCAGTTTCTCCTCCCGGTTTTGGCTTACAAATGCTAACCAATATACTGTTATTTTATAAAGCCTTAATTTTATCCCCTAAAAAAAATTATTGGACAGTGTCATGTTCTAAGTTTGGATAGTGAACATTAACTTCTTGTTTTTGCCCCTTTCCTGCTGAATATTCCAGTGTCTTACCAGATCTTGGAGTAGGAGGCAGTCTGTATTTCCAGGAAAATGTATGTAAACCTTTGAACTTGCTGCCTTAGTCATATGGTGCAGAACTAACTGATGGCGAGTTAAAAGGTTTTCCTTATTTGGACAATCCTATTGGTGAATAAGGTGCCAAGAAGATATCAGAAAGGTGACCCGAAGCAATCCGCTTTAATCTGCAGATAATTCAGCAGCAAGTGTTTAATTTTTCTGCAGCACCACCTCAGGTGAATGGGAAAATTGCACAATATTCAATTGAAATCCATGTAATGCACAAACTTGATCAGTCCTCCAGAAGACAGACTCTCTTTTGCTGTTCTCCTCCCTGGATAATAGATGAGTATGCTAAAACTGAACCCCTTCTTTTCAAGTTCTTGCAACCAGTAATTTCCTTTTATTTTTTGCGTTTCTTAATCTTACTTTATTACATGTTTTTAATTTTACTCAAAAAATTAAAACAATGTTGTTGTATCTATAGGGACGTTAATGTCTTGCCACAGTCTTTAAAAGATGAAGAAAAATCTTATTCTGAAACACCTGAATCGGGAAACATGGCAGATATGGATAGTGCAACTGCAATCATGCAGACAAGTGTTGAAGTTAATAAAGATGATACAGAATTGTTTCTCGATGTTGCAGAATCAAAGCTTAAAAACATGACAACCACAGAGGATGACAACCATGCAGACCTGATGCAGCTTAATACTGATAATGAAGTGCAATGTAGTGACGACTGCTCTACTGACGACGCTTCTGTAGAGGCAGCTGTAGATGAGCAGGGTTCAGGTATAGATAGTGGGTCATCCTTGCTGAGCCAACGGCCAGAATTGCTGGACTTTGTAGGAGACTGGCCTGTAGAGCAAACCATGAGCCAAAGGGCCCCGCGGAGTAGGAAAGCTAGAGTAAGACATGAGAAACCCAACCCTGCTGTCCAAAAAAGAGATGAAGAAGATAAAACAACAGAACTTCTAGTCAAGGTTATAGAACAGGCACAAATAGATAATAGATCTAGTGAACAAGACCGGTTGAAAGAAGCTGATGCTTTAAATATGGGACATTATATTAACGACCCCACTGTGAGTATTGATCGTGAAGAACAAGTTTTGGAAATGGAAAATCAGTTTGTACCTCAATAGCACCATATAATAAGGAACAAAATGCTGAAGAAGGTGGCAAATCTGAGGGTGTGTTTATTGACCTCTCAGATGATCAAGAGCAGGTACCTGACTGCATTGATGGTGAGGATATTCAAGGCACCACAAGTTTTAATGAAGATATTAAAATAAAGCCAAGGCGACGTAGCTGTAAGCATTGCAAATTAGCACTAAACTTCACAAACAATTGTGCCGTCTCATCCAAGCATGAGGAGTCAGAAGACTGTCTGCAGCCTAGTGTTAACCTGTGTCAATATTCACAAACCGAACCTCAAGATTTTGCATTAGCATGGAGAATAGAGAGAAGTAACGAAGACGTTTTAGATTCCGTAAAGATCATCATCGGTAAAGGTAGTAGGTTCACCTCAAAGTTATTAGATGACAGCTCAGGTGCTCAGGAGAATATACCATACAGAATGATGCATCATAAAAGTACCTTTGTGGAGGAGGATGATATAATTAGCTTAGGGGATCAGGACAGTTTAGCTATTCTTTCCAGACTCTTTAGGTCCCTTTCTTTTGACATACTGAAAGATCTGTTTGAAAGGTGCAATAAAGATATGACATGGACAACGAACCTGCTACTTGATTCTGGAGAAAAAATGTATAAGGATGAGGAGTGTGAATCGGAGGAATACAAAGACTTAGAATCATGTTCCCTTTCAGATATGGATAAATCTCAGGATAACAATTCTGAGGAAAAATCTATGGTAATCGCTGAAGAACATTGTGAAAATGTGGAGAGCGATTTTACCGACCACAGTTCGAAAGCTTCAGAGTATTCTCCCTTAGCAAACCCTTTGTCCCTTGTAGATACAGAAGAATTACAAAATGGTGATCTTTCATCTGCTAATGAATTGGACCTTGGTCACCAGTGTAGAATTCCTTTAGAAATTCAAGAAATTTGTACAAACCAAGAAACTATATCTGACACTTTTTCCTCTGACTTAATGTGGCCTTCTGATTCTAATACACAAGATTCATCTCTCGACGCCCTTCAAAGCAGTATCACGTTGAAAAAAGGCAACACAGAGGACATTCACTTAAGTCATGCAAAGTTGTCCAAAACGTCAGATATTTCTCCTGAAATGTTCGTGGTTGAGTATAATGAAGATCAAGATTTTACAGAAGTCACAGCAGTTGTGGAAGAGGAAAGGAAAATGCAAGATAAAAGCAAATCCATGTCGCAGTCTAACGAATCCTTGCAGTTTGATTATTTGGAGCTGACGTTGCCGCCAGAATTTGCCTTTCAGCTCACTGAGTTGTTTGGGCCAGTTGGAATTGATCCAGGTAAATGCTTCAGAACTGTTACATGTAAGGTGACTAACATTATACATACTATACTAATATTAAAAATAAATGTTATTTTGTTAAGGTCCCGCATCTTAGCAGTCACTGTGGGACCAGTGTTTGGACCACAGCCAATCTAAAATTTGTCATCTCTCCAGAGACCCTCCAAGATGACTTGGGGAGGTGAACTGCCTATACGAGGGTTTATTTCATCATTCTTTTGAGTCTATGTTCATGCCTCAGCAACAGAGTCTTACTGGGTATAAACCAACCATGTATGTAAAACTGGTGTAAAATGACATAGAATGGCAGTAAAAAATCTAGGCCTTTGCTAGGTGGATAGTGTGGTCAGATCAACAGAGTGCCAGTCCTCCTCCTCAAAGAAAAAAGTCATTTACACCATTCTGAGATAGAGGAAATATTTAAAATTTTGCACTTTTGACCACCAGATATGCTCTTAACTGGCTCCTAATATGTGATCTTCATCTAATTATAGATTGTTTTTTTGGACTGTAGCTTGCCCACTACTTGCCAGTCAAAGTAACCTTACTCGTCTGAGTTATCAGTAAGGGCATGTTCACATGGCATCTTTGTGGGGAACAATTCAACCCGATATTGTGCTGCAATATGCCTGAATTACGCCCCGCGCATTTGGTAATTCATAGCTCTCATTGACGTTTAATACACGTCGGGAGAAAGAAGGGACATGTAACTTCTTCCTGAAAGTGAATATCTATGAGAGTCAGCACAGATTGTTTTAGAACTATGCGCTGGCCAGCATGTACTTCTAAAACAGCCGACGTATAGTAACGCATACTATAGGCGTTGCTATACGCCTCAAAGAAGCTGTGTGATCTTGGTCTAACATAATGTTTGTTGAAGCACTCCCCAGTGCCTCTGTCCACAAAGCTCAAGGCACCAGCAATGCTTTGTATTGTATAGAATACAGAGTTTAAGTGGCCTCTACTGCCCTGTATGCAGCACTTGGGGGCAGGCCTGCACAAACATGATTATCTCTGGAACACTGTTCCTAGACCATAAGTAGAGCAGTGGTCGGGTGCCCCTGCTTATTGTAATTTTTTTTTTTTTTTTATATTTCTTTAAAATGCATTCTCCAAGACTTGATCTCAGGCAATGTAGTATATTGCAGAAGCGGAACGCTGTACTGTAGGCATGCACTTAACAGTGTGTCCTGCTATTACCTTTTTTTTTTTTATTATCTTTCCCTCAGCTAGTTCAGTGTCTGCTCTCTATTTATCTGTTGTCAGACTTGATATATATAACTAACCTTAAAAGCAAATTGCCCTTTATGCATTGTCCATTAAGCAGCTCTAGACATTGAGGTTTCTGGATTAACATATTGTAGTAATACTTTACTGGCATCGTTACTGGTTTCAGCCAGTTTGTAGAAATATTTTATATCCTTCCCATTACAAACCAAAGCTTGCCCATTACACTTTATTATGCTACAGTTCAAGAAAGGCCTAGATGCTTCAAAATTATAATAATATGGATCTATGGATGGGGTGTTGATCCAAGGATTTATTCTGATCGCCATATCCGAGTCTGGAAGAAACTTTTCCTCTTGGGTGGAGCAGTCAGCATCCGCCTCATAGGGGTTTAGTTAGTTCATAGAAAAGTGTCTTTTATATTTAGAATTAAAAGTTATATTTTAACCGTAGCCTCTAATGAATGTAGAGCTGTCTTTAAGAACAGCTAGTACTAACAAAAACTTGTGAATAATAAATAGGCAAACTATTTTAGTTCATCTAATCTGTTTTCTGCCCAGGCTCATTAACTATTGAAGATTGTGTAGTGCCAATAGACCTGAAACTGGCTGAAGCTATCCATAAGAAGTGGAAAGAATCAATTATGGTTAGTATGTATACCGCAGTGGAGTCTGCTCCAACTTTTTTTTTACTTTTTATGTAACTTTTTTTTTAAATTATTTCTGGGAAAGGGAGAATAGGAAAAAAAAACAGTAAATCCTCCATTTTGTACAATGTGTAGTATTAATTTGTTATCTTTATTCTGTTGGTCGGTGAAATCGCAGCAGTACCAGGACTTGCAATATTTATGTAAATTATGACTGATGTGCTTTAGGGTATGTTCACACAGCGTGTTGAGTCCATGTGAACATACGCTCGCTTTTAGCTGCGTGTTTGGATCCGTCTGTCGGACCCTAAACAGATCCAGACACGTACCCTGTTTCCCCGAAAATAAGACAGTGTCTTATATTAATTTTTGCTCCTAAAGACGAGCTAAGACTTATTTTTAGGGCATGTCTTATTTTTCCATGAACAAGAATTCACATTTATTGTTGAACAAAAAAATCACCATGTATTAAAATACTGTAGTGATTTCATCACAAACCTCAGCATAAGCAGCCAAACTCTGAATTGCATAAAAAAAAAAAATGTAATACGTCTTATTTTTGGGGAAAAAGGGTATCTAATAAATAGCAGTGTGATTTACTTTGCATGTAATATGAAACATGCATCGGCGTTCACACGAGTGATCGCCGATGCCTGTCTCACTGCGTCTTTCGAATCCGTTCTAAGAATTGACATGTCAATTCTTGATCTGAAAGACGCAGCAGGAGCCCTATAATAAACTATAGGGTGCGATCCTGCTGCAGCCAACACACATCCAAGCATGCAGCTGCGTGTTGGATATGTGTTGGATCCATTTAGGGTCCGATCGCCAGTGCGTTTTTGAATGCGATTTTCGGATCCAACACGGATCAAAAAAAGCCGTGTGAACATACCTTTATTTTTGCTCTCATAAGTCCGTACTGTATGAATAAAGACCTCATGCCTCACTCCATGCATAAATGTTGACTAGGTAGAGTGATGGCACAAATCTGCACAATCTTATTTTTCATATAATTATAGTAAAAAAAAAATATTGATATTAGAGCGTGATTCTGGTTGGCTTTGTGATATGCCGATTTAACAGCATATATGCAACCCTTTACAAAACCTGTTCTTCAGTTTATTGTGTTAGGTCTTCATTCCCTATTAACCCCTTAAGCCGAACGCCTGAAAAGTAGTTAATGACCAGAACATTTTTTTAGTTTTGGCCTCCTTGCGTTTAAACAGTTGTAACTTTTTTATTTTTTCAATGACGCGTTGGATGAGGCCTCGTTTTTATTCGAGACAAGTTGTACTTTATCAGGGAATAGTTTAAGTACACTTATAAATAATTGCAGTATTTTTTTTATTTTTTTTACAAAAATTTTTTGGGTTTTTTTAATTTTTTTTTTACACCATTCACATTTCACACTTAATAACTTGTTAGATTAATTCTACAGGTTATACGGTCGTGTGGATACCAAATATGTGTAGGTTTTTTTGTGCGTGTAATTTTGTACAATTATTTTTTATTAAATTTTTTTTTATTATTTATTTTTTTTTTATTCTTTTTTTTACACTTTTTATGGTTTTTTTGTACTTTTTTTGACTACCCATGAAGGGAGAACTGTTTAACATTTTTTTTAATTTTTTTTTTTTACACTTAGTAATGTATTAGCATATTCATATATGCTAATACATGCTAATCTGTGTCAGTTTGACACAGGCAGTGATTAGGACAGTACACAGTGCGTCTTAGTCACTGGCTTCTTACACAGACAACTCTGGGGCCACGCTAGGTCCCCAGAGCTGACTGTGCAGCCGGTCCCTGAGCTCTGTCGGGTCACCGGGTGTTCCGATCACCCGACAGAGCAGGGGATCCCTTTGATTGCGCTGCGGTAACGCACCGCTGCAATCAAAGGGTTAAAGCATCGGGTTGCGGAGGTTCCTCCGCTCCCCGATGCCTGCAGGAGATGCTCTGGATCGGGGCTGTGTAGTTCAGCCCCGATCCTAGCGCAGCTGCGGCGCCGGGCGCCGCAAACCCCGATGTCTGCAGCGACGTCAAAAGACGTCGCTGCAGACGAACGACCCGCACCGGCCGCCGTCAAAAGACGGTGCGCGGTCGTTAAGGGGTTAATAAAGATACATTTGTGTTGCTTTTAGTGTTACTATTATATTTTCAATTTTATTGTAGCTTTCTCTTTTTCATTTTATTTTCTCTCAGGAAAGACACAGACAAGAAGCGTTGTCTTATCAACTTATTTTTAATGGCAAGTATTTCATTTTTTTACATTTCAGAGAATGAATGCAGCTTTTTTTCAATTTCTTAAAAAATGTGTATGGCTTCACAACTATTTTTTTAAGCTCTGATATATCTAGAGTGAGGTAACTTTATAATAGGATATGTTTACATTAAAGGGGTTTCCTCACTACAAAGATTAGCTTTCAACATGTAGGGATAGGTGATTTTGTAAATATATTGCTTTTTTTGTCATCGGTTTGTTGAGGAGATAAAAGAGATTTTAGTACACACAGGTCGGCATCTGATAGCAGGGACTGAGATCAACACAGGTTCGGACTGCCAGCAGCTTGAGAACAGTGTGTGTCATCTCTAACATCTCATTATTTCTAATTACTTGTTTAAAGAGAACCTGTGACATAGGTTATGCCCCCCTTGCTGAGGGCAGTACAAGCTAGTGTCAGGCCTGCTGTTCCCAGCGCTGTGTCCCTTATTCTGTAAGATGCTGGAGTTTTAGAGTATTTAATGCTTAAATCTGCAGTTTCCAGCCAGAAAAGCATGAAAAGAGTCTGTTTAATTCATGACCCACCCACCTGAGGCTAGCCCCGCCCACCACATAACAGATTAACCCATTACTTGGAATAGGTAGAAACCTGTGAATAACAGGTGGGTGGGGCTAGCCTTGGGTGGGTGGAGCTAACACCTGCTCATGAATAAGCTGGACTCTTTTCTGGCTGAAAACTGCTGGATTTGAGCATTAAATACTTTGAAACTACAGCATCTTACAGAATAAGAGACACAGCGCTGGAAAACAGCAGGTGTGACACTAGCTTGTACTGTCCTCAGCCAGGGGGGCATAATCTATGTGACAGGTTCTCTTCAAAGTAAAATTGACGTGGGAAGTTGGCAAATGAAATAACAAACATTTTCTCCATTCATTATTATTAAAAATTCTGCACAGTTTTTGTTTAGCTGCTCCTTTAGTGATCCATTGTTTACAGCTCGTCTCCAGGGGATACGACCAGGGGATACGCACATGCTCAGACATCACCTCTCCTCTCAGGCAGCTACTGAGTATTCAAACCCCAGGTGCTGTCACTCTACTCCCGTCCTCTGTGCTCCTTTGTAATTAGTCAAACAGTGCAAATAAAAAAAACAAAAAAAAAAACCTCAGTGAAGTCTGTGCATTGATAAAGGAAAAAAAAACACAGGTTTGGTTCCTGCAGGGCTTTGAACCTAGGACTCTTGTGCCTGGCGGCAAAAACTTTACCTCTCAGCTACTCACAAAGCTTTACATAAGCAGACTTTTCTTTGAGTAGAGTGAGGAAAGTCCTGGTGATGTCACCCTTCTGGGTCACATGATATGCAATTCAAACAAATCACACACGCCCCCCTTCTGAGCACACAGAGCTGAGGCGCTGGACGTACGAGGTATGAAATGAGATCGTGGCAAAACCCCTTTAAGCTCTAAAGCTCTCTGGAGTGTAGATAAGATTTCTTGCTCTCATGTTAGAGCAATTAGAAGAGTTGTGAATACAGAGCTGAAATTCTAATCACAGCTATAGAACCACCCAGAGTCTAACCAGGAAGAGACAGGATGCATGGATGTAAAACTGCTTGTGGCTCTGAAACAGCATGGTGAGACAACCCCTTTAAGACCTATTGTTTTTTTTTTATACTATGCAAACGACGACAAACCAACCCTGTATAATCGGCCCATGCAGTCATACTTTCTTCTACCTCTCCCCTACCTATAAGTAACCTACTTAATGCATGCTACCCCAAAGTTGGGAACAGATGGAAAAAAGTCCGGCTGCAGGATCAGATTATACAGGGCTTGCTGTCTGTTACCGGGGAGATACATAGGTTTATAGAAAGCTGTAGACTTAAAACAAGGTGACGATTTTTCATTAAGAGCTATTACAAAGTTGCACCATTTCTCAGTTTAGATTTTCTATTGAGAATAAATCTTGGTTCTAAAGGTGGACAGGGACTTTACGGTCTCATGCACACAACTTCTATTCAGTATGTGTATTCCGAATATAATTTGACCAAAAATCAGTGGAGCGATGTATGTCAAAATTCTGTGGTGAATGCATACAGAATTTGCATTTAAAAAAATTGTTGTTCTCTAGAAGTACTTATTTTAGTATTTCTAGTGAAACAACTTGTTTTGTAGTGCTGAAACCTCACAGAATCAGCTAGTTGTCTACTTTATAATGTCTTTAAAAGGTCTTTACTTATTATGCATAAAATACTAAATGATACAATTTTATATCAAATATCCATGTATTAAAGATTCTGCTCCCGTATCTGTTTTATACCAATGCAGTTGGCTCCTATCTAGATAGAAAAAATGGTACTGCCCACATTCCTGTCCATAATAATAATGGCTGCCATGAAGAAACTGTATGGACAAAACAGTCATGGGACCACCACACAGGTCATGTGACCCCTGGCATCCAGGTAAAGGTAGTTTATTGAAGAGCCAAACATCTCCAGTATTACTACTTCCAGCCTCATACCCTCATGACAAGAAGATGCTGGGATGACCATATTAATAAGAATTATTCCACCATTATTCCTATTCACTTACCCCACAGATATCATGTAACCCTGGTACTAACTGAATACCAGGAGGTCACAAGACTGACGCCATGTTTAATCCATACAGTTACTCTGTGGGAGCCATTACTGTGGACAGGATCATGGGCCATACCATTTTTTATTTGTAGATAGGGCCTACTACATTGGTATAAAGCAGGTACAGGATTAGAAAGTTTAATGCATGTATGTTACAAAATTGTATGATTTTCTATAATTTACATAATAAAACAATAAAAAGTGGACAACCCCTTTAAGTGCTGCTTTTCTATGGTATTGCGTTCAGATGCATGAGGCCTTATGACCATTTTGTCATGCACTCCAGTGTACATATCCTATGATACTCTTCTTTCAGAGGATGTATGCACCATAACACTATAGGTTAAAGGGGTTTTCTCATCTGACTTCACAGAGCCTGCTCTTCACAGCCAGCTTCAGGCTCGCACTTCCTGTTCAAGCTGTGGGCGGTTCTACAGGAGTGATTGACATATCAGCTTGACTATTTTTAGCTGAGCCTGTTAATAGGGCATTGGCGATGGAGGAGTTAAACAGCAGGACAGAGGGCTATAGAGCTCTAAAAGGTTAAAGTTTGTCAGTGAGAAACATAAACAAGCTTCTACGCTGCTGATAAGAAACAGCAGGAGAGTCACTATCCCAGCCACTGCTGCAAGAGCACAAAGATGATCAGTAGCCTACGGAAGCTTGTGCACTCAAGCAGCAACTAAGAGCTGCTCTAGCGGAAAGCAAAAGCAGAACAGCAGTGTATTTGGTAATAGTCTTTATGTACCTGTGCCTACATTCTTAAAGCTAATCAGTGTAGTGAGAATACCCCTTTGCTAGTAGAGTATACATTAGAATTGTGTCGCTAGCTTTCACTGGACAGCCTCTCTCACTTCATGCCCATTATGAGGACATCTCTACAAGGGTTGCACCTGGAGTGATAAAGAATTGCAATGTATTTTTATGACGGTCACTCTTTATACCGCCTAAGAAAACTATAAAATGGTTCGGCACTACCCTTAATTACTGTGGTGCCCGTTGCCAAAAATCTATCCACAGTCCATATAACCAACGGCACACACAGATGTTCTTGATGCAATTAAGAAAACTTTATTTTTCTGTTAGGGTATGTTCACACGACTTATTGCGGTGCGTATATACGCGCTGCAATACGCCAGGTGTTTTGGAAGCACGCGCATTTGGGGGCGGCCGATCACCGGCACCATAGACATGCATTGTCAGTGGCGCGTATTCGCCGCTAACAATTTACATGTCAATTCTCCCCGCGCGCGTATAATACGATCGTATTGGACGCGCGGGATGACGCGTTATCCATAGCTCTCTATGAGATCTATGGATTACCGTAATTGCAGTGCGCATTTTGCAACACATTAAGCGCAATACGCGCCGAAATGCACATAATTTTAACCCTTAGGCTAGGTTCACACGGTGTATTTGCAGGGCGTAATTACGCCCCGCAATTACGCCGGGAGGGGGGGGCCCATAGACTTGTATTACCAGCGGCGCTAGTAATTCACATGTCACTTATCTCCCCGGCTGGCGGATTCGCCGAGCAGGGAGAGGAGACGTAATCCATAGTTCTCTATAAGAACTGTGGATTACTGTAATGACTGACGTTTTCAGCCTGTAATTTGCGCACTCCAGTTTTAAGCCGTGTGAACATGGCCTTAATGTTAATCACAGAATATAAAACCCGGATGAAGTTAGTAAACATATAACATATTATTCATAGAGCATATCCCAAATGTTTTCGGTCAGTGACCTTTGTCTAGGGAATCTTGCATAGCTCACATTTAAAGGGGTTTTGCAAAGATGTAATGTTGACGTGGGATACTCCATAATGGTTAATCACTTTTCTAAATATATGTCATTAAAAAAAGTGAAGCCTGTGAGAGCTACAGCATTGCTCAGTCCCCCTTAGTTTCCTGAAAGTTTACATTATACACAACCAGAACACTCACTGACAGGAGCTGATCTGGCCACGCTTGCGTGTTTGCACTTCTTATCTGATGACAGGGAACATGAAGGAGCTTGCAAGGGGCTGGGGAGAAAGTGCAGTGTATGAGGCTGTGTCTTTTGTATAGATAATCCACTGGTTGTAATGTAATTATTTGAGTAAACATTGCAGACGGTCCCTTCTTCCTCGCTCTCTGCTCACCCCCCTCCCTTTCCCCCGTGACTTAGCATGCTTTGTTTATATTCTCTCCTGAGCAGATAAGAGGTAAGGAACTCACTTCATGGCAAAACCCCTTTAATGAAACACTTGGGCTGACTCTTTATACCTTATGTGATAACTTTATCTCTCTTCCACTAAAATTTAGTCTTAATTTATTTCTATTACACGTGGTATTATTGTGTTAATAATGACAACGATGTATCTGCATTCTTGTTACATATCATTCATATGTACCTCTGGCAAAAAATTAAAACTTGCCAGTGTTATTGAGTGTACAGTTTCCACAAGTCTTCCTCTTACTGTCTGTGCTCCAGATTTCTCATTCCTCTTTAGTATCTGGGACAAGTAGTAGCTGTCTGACAGCTAGCACTGTTCCTAATTACATTCAGCCCAGAGCCAAAACACAGAAAGGAACCTATACCAGCGGCTTGCTTTCTTTTGTCACTTATTCTATGTTTATAGGCAGTGCTAGACATGAATGCACCAAGGCTAGGACTTGATATTTCCATGTCTTATACCATCTTCTAGGACTATAAATCTAAAATAAAAGCCCATTCTTATGGGTTTATGTCCTAGTGCTGAAAACAAAGTCTTGTTTCTGGGATGTGTGATTGATGGCAGTAACTACTGCAGCTTGTTTTGTTAATTGGTTTCAATATCTATTTATGTTGCTGTCAGCCCTGGACTTAAAGGGGTTGTCTCACTACATTGATTCATCTTACCTCAGTCCTGTTTTTTTTTGGTTTCACTTTGAATTCAGGGGTGTGTTTACTAGCTTTCACTAGACTGCAGTAGAAGCCAGGTCTGTAGTTATAGCAACCAGTGCTGGCAGCCTATCAGGAGAGATCAAACAGGTCTGTAGCTATAGCGACCTGAGGAGCTGATGCAGCCCATACAAGAGGGGATATCTCAGAATAGGTAGGACACTGGAAATGGACATATATTGCAAAGTGACTTGTTTTTGCAAGATGTTAAACATAAACAGCAATCCTTGTAGTGAGACAACCCCTTTAACCATTTGGAAGAAAGGTGAGATAAGAGCTTTTTAACGGACTTCCGGTTCCGGCGCGCACATGAGCGGTCGCACGGAGTAAGTGCTCCCGCTCCGACCCGCTTCCCAACAAGGCTCCCCGCTATCTCCGGGAACTTAACGGCACTTTTCAGTGCCAGAAACAATTCTCCGTTTCCGGTGCTCGGAACGGAGCTCCTTGAAGCCGCGGGGACCCGCGACTAGGCAGCAGCCCAGCCGGCCTGACAGTGCGCTCTCGGCCAAGATGGCGCCGGACCCGCCGCGCTCCACGAGGAGCGGCCGCATTATCTCCCACACCACGGCCCTACAGCAGCCCCAGACGGAGGATTCCGAGGAGGATCGCCGGGAGCAAGCACCATAGGATCCGCAGGCAGACACAGTAAGCCTGCCCCATACAGGGGTCCATGAAGCTGCGGGCCCTGCAAGCCTAATGCAGGAGGAATCAGAAGGGGGGCGAGCAGCAACAGCGGGCAAGAGTACCCAAGCAGCTGGGGAAGGGAATCTCCCTCGATCTGAGGCCCCTTTACAACAGCGGGCTCCTAAGCCCCAGAGAGACCCCAAAGATCTCTGCTGGATCAGGTGCTGTTGACAAGGTCCCACAGCGGGATCCCTACCTTCCTTCAGCTGGAAATCTTTGCAGCTCAGCAGGACTCTGAACCTAACCACACCCTTTCAGTCACCAATGAGGAGGGTGAGGAGCAAGTGCAAGGGCTGGGACTCTCTTGCAAATCTCTGGCGGTAGCTGTAGCTAAGATACTGGCACCTGAGCTTTTGGCATCATTAGAAGCTGTGGTGGCAAGATCAGTCTCTGAGGCAATAACCTCAGCTTTATCCTCTGTCAAATCGGACGTGGATAAGCACAAGCTCCAAATTGCTGACCTTGAAGAAAGAACAAATGAGGTGGAAGACGACATTATTGATGTTAAAAGCTCCATAGAGACAATGCTCAAGAGAACGGAGTATCTGGAATTCAAAGTTTTAGACCTAGAGAACAGGTCTCGCAGAAATAATGTCCGTATAATAGGGCTGAATGAGGATATACCGCAATCTGCCTTGCCAAAAATCTGCTCTGAGGAGATTCCGACAATTCTGGGGATAGAAAGCCGTTTGAAAGAATAGGCCCCCCACGGGTACCAAACAGTGATAGCAAACTACCCCCACCAAGGGCTGTGATCGTCCGCTACCTTGATTATGCAGAAAAAGCTTCGGTACTGCAAGCCTACCATGCGAGAAGAAGCACCTTAGCATATAGAGGTCAACCTTTATTACTTTTCTCGGACTACTCGGCCGAAGTATCCAGAAAAAGGAGAATGTTCTCGTCGGTGTGTTCTACTTTAGTCAAAAAACAGATTCGCTTCAATCTGCAGTTCCCGGCGACTCTTAAAATTATGCCAGAGCAAGGTGCTCCACTCCTGTGTTTCACTCCGGAGGAAGCAGAGGCCTTCTTGGAGGAGCTCCCCCATAAAGGAGACAATCCAGATCGTCAGAGCCACTCGATCAACAAGGAATCAAGGCGGAAGGATCTCCCTCAATATTCTAGGGAAAGACGGGACAATAGGAGCACAGAGGACGCGACTTCATGGAGACGCCGACGATCGCCGAGGAAGAGATGAGTGGGATGTTGAACTGGTCCTGGAGGGTGGTGGTTCATTTTAAGGACTAAACGACGACAGTTGGGGGTAATTTTTGTGTGGTTATCACCGGGGTCCGCATCTACACTGTAGTACTGGTTATATTATGTGCACCCGGGGATGCAGGGTGGGTTCTGGGGCGTACAACCTTATTTGACAACGGGGCATTATAATGTTAAGGGATCCTCACTTTGTGGTGGGTAAATGTTGGGGAGGTGTAAGGGTCAAGGGACGCACTAGGGCTGAGCAGCTCAAGGCATATGGAGTTTAGCAATTTGAGAGGAAGCGAGGGTCGGAAGGGAGGAGTGAGGACAGCGAAGTTCGCCTCACTAATTTAGGTGCGAAAAAAGAGAAGTCCACAAGGAGGTGAAAGGAATTTCGTAAGGAGTTTTGGGGGTTTAGCTAAACCAAGGGGTCTACAGAAGGGAGGGAGGGGGGGGGTACTCTCTTGTTTAGGGCGTGGCAGCTGAAAACTTCTGGGGCACCAAGAGTTAAAATGAAAATAGCGTCATGGAATGTTAAAGGTTTGCGCTCACCACAGAAAAGGATGCTAATACTGCGGCATCTGAAGAAGCTTAAGGTTTATGTGGCTCTGTTACAGGAGACCCATCTGGTGGAGAGGGATTTTTTTCGCCTCAAAAAGACATGGGTAGGAGAAGTGAAAGGTTCAGAAGCAATAGGAGGAAAGGCGGGGGTAATTGTCCTTTTGCACAAAAATTTCCCTGGCAAAATACTATCCATAGATACAGATGATGGGGGCAGAGTCATTAGCTTACGGATTGAATCAACAGCAGGCACTTTTAATTTGCTGAATGTGTATGCTGCAAATACGCCGGACAAAAATTTTTTGGGAGACCTAGAGTCCAGACTGGTCCAGATGTCAGAGGGGGGGATACTGATGGGAGGGGACTTTAATTGTGTCATGAATGAGTTGGAAGACAGGAAAAGAGCGACTAAAGCCACTTTATCCAAAGTCACAAGAAATAGCCTACTGCATGACTGAAAACGTAGGCCTTTTAGATACATGGAGAACCCTGAACCCAGCGGAGAGAGAGCTACTCACTTCTCCCATGCGCATGACTCTTGGTCGAGGCTGGACTATTTTTTGGCTGACTCCAAGATGGCGAGCAGGGTAGACATAGGGGATATAGTGATCTCGGACCACGCGCCTGTGATAATCTCATTGCGCGAATCCTTCCCCAATGGGACAGATATTATCTGGAAATTGCCCCCTTCTTTGTTGGGGGATGAGCAGTTCAAAGACCTCCTAATTCAGTGGTGGGGGGAGTACGAGAAGGATAACGAGGGTCATAAACAGACGCCCTCCTTGTTCTGGGATGCCGGTAAGGCAGTGTTAAGGGGCAAGATTATGTCCTACATGGCAGCAAAAAAGAGTAAGATACGACAATCCTTCTGTAAGGCGGCCGCCACTTTGAGGGAGACTTACACTAATTATCTTATCGGTTCCCTCGGTTGAGAATAAGGGGAAATGGATTACGGCTAAAGAAGCCTTTGAAGTACAGCAAAAGAGGGAGGAATCTTTGCGGTTTGACCAGTATAGGGCGTCCCTATACAAATTCGGAAATAAAGCAGGCAAATTTGGCCAAAGGGAGGAGGGGGATCACAAACATCATGGGGCTCAAATCAAAGGAAGGGGAACTAATAAAAGATCCCAAAGGGATCAATGGGATATTACGAGAATATTATCAGAACCTATACACTCAAGCAGACTCTGACATATCGAAAGGGGAAGACTTCTTGCACCAAATCTCTATGCCCGCTCTCTCACAACAAGACAGGGAATTTCTCAATGCAGAGGTGGGGGAGGAGGAACTAGCTGCGGTAATTAGGAATCTGCCATCCAACAAAGCTCCGGGTCCGGATGGACTACCGGGGGAAGTGTATAAAGTACTTCAGGGAACATGCACAGACACTTTGATAGCTGTATTTGGGGACATAATTAGAAGTAAAAAGATGCTACAGTCCGGGGATACGGCCTACATAAAGGTCTTGCACAAAAAAGGAAAAGATCCGACCACTCCGGCTTCGTATCGACCCATCTCCCTGATTAATCAAGACGTCAAAATCTTCTCGAAGGTTATGGCCAACAGATTGGCGACCTTGATGCCAAAAATTATTGGGGAACACCAAATGGGTTTTATTCAAGGACGATCAGGGATTAAGAATATTAGGTCAGTTATCACAGTGTTGGAATCTGTGGACAGGTCCAAATTGGGAACACGAACCCCAGCCCTGCTAGCAATTGACGCAGAAAAAGCGTTTGACAACGTTAAGTGGCTGGGTTTGGTGTTAGACAAAGTAGGAATCTGTGGAAACTTTAGGGATTACCTGGAGGCTATGTACAGAGCTCCTCAAGCGAGGGTACATACCCCCGGTTTCTTATCTGCCCCAGTACACTTACAGAAAGGAACGAGGCAAGGGTGCCCCCTATCGCCATTGCTGTTTAACTTAGCATTGGAACCCCTGGCGATACACCTGATCAAATCCCCAATTTACCAAGGGATAAGGGTGGGCAAAATGGAACAGAAGCTGGTATGCTTTGCAGATGACCTACTTCTATTTTTGAATGACCCGAACCACCAAATACCAAAGATCTTTGAAACTTTAGAAGGCTTTGGGTCATTCTCGGGCTTCCGAATCAATAAGGGAAAGTGCCAACTGCTGCAGCTGGGCTCAAGGACAGAGAGCATTCGTAAGTCATTGGAGGTGGAGGTGGCTCAGTCGCACATCACCTATTTAGGGATCAAGATAGGTTTCAAATCAGCTATGATTTACAAGCTGAATTATGACCCACTTTTTGCAAAAATAAAAGCAGAACTAGGCAAATGGATGGATCTTCCTCTCTCATTAATGGGCCGCATTCAGCTTATTAAAATGATAAGTTTTGCCAGGTTACTTTATCCAATTCAAAATATTCCCATTCTGATTAAACATAAAGATGAGGGTTCCCTTAGAGCTGCCTCTGTTCGGTTTTTCTGGCAGGGAAAACAGCCGAGAGTAGGTTACAAAAAATTGACAGCAGGACGTGGACAGGGAGGGGCACAATTACCAAACATTAGACTATACAATTTGTCCGCTATGTGGCGCCATATCAAAGATTGGCTATCGAATTCGAATTCTTTCTCAAACTTAGAACTAGAATCCCAGTTGGCAGCCCCATGGTCGCTGGTAGCACTACTCCATCTCCCATATAAGGATCATCCCCAGGAGATAAAAAGTAGTGTCATCCTAAGAGATACCCTCGCTACATGGAGACATGTGCGTAAGCTTCTTGGAAGACCTATGCATCTCTCTCCCTTTCTTCCGCTATGGGAAACTCCCTCATTTCGCGCAGGCATGGAAAATGCTCTGTTTCATAAATGGAGGGAGAAAGGTATTAGGCAGCTGAGTGATATCATGTCCAGCAAGGATGGTGAGCTTCTGTCATGGGAACAACTTAATCAAAAATTTGATATGGGCCAAAGACAGATATTCCAGTACCTTCAGATTAAACATTTCTGCAAATCCAAAGTAACCAATTTAAGAGCGCTAGGGGAATCGGAGGGCTTCATGGATCTTTGGAAGGTAGAAGGTTCAAGAGGTCTGCTATCTCGGATCTATAGTGTTATTCGCAACATAGAAACACTCGGAGTTACCCAAACTATTTTCAAAACATGGGAAAATATCTTACAAGACGTGGATGTATCTAGAAAGATTCTGAGAGGGCTTGATATGGTCAGACAGGCCACGACCAATGTGCAATGGAGGGAGTTGCTATTCAGAATTGCCCATAGAGCCATTTACGCATTTAACATCCCGTACAGGACCGACTCTCAGTATTGGACCAAGAGTCCTAAATGTCACTTGGATAAAGCGGATCTGTTCCATTGCCTTTGGTCGTGTCCAGACATAGAGCGGGTTTGGACAGAAGCTCTGAAATTGGTGAAAGACATATGGAAGGTGGAAATCCCCATGACTCCTCAGGGTCTCTTATTCCATTTTATGGTTAGGGAAATTAGGAGAGAGGATGCAAAAGAGATTCTGGTAACTGATAAAGGGATACATGTTCTACTCTTAGCGGTAAAAAGATGCATTTTGAGACACTGGATTCAGCCTTCGATACCAGAAATGTCAGAGGTTCTTGAGTGTCTTAGGGGCATGTTCTATATGGAACGCTTGGATACAGAAAGGGATAAAGACAGATGCTCGAAGAATTTCTTTAAGAAATGGAAACCATTTATTATTAGCACCTTTAATACCTCAGAGATCAGGGAATTCTACTTGACAGAAAAACTAAAGGGTACACTGGGAAGGCTGGAGGTTGCTTCGTAAGGTACAAGAGAGTATTGTTGGGAAGTTAGTTCTAAGGGAGGAGGGGTTGGGTAGGGGGGAATGGGAGAAAATATAAAAACCCAGAGGCAGGAGATTGATTGGACTTATTTAATATCAGGTCTTATTTCTGCATGACAACTATAGGACATTTTTGCTCAACAATGTCTGACTTATAATGCTATGTTCAAAGATGTATTGGATTATAATACTGTGAATTGACATACCAAGTTGTATTTATACTCTGCCTCTGTGAAATAAAATATTTAAAAAAAAATAGAGCTTTTTAACAGGTCTAGCACTTTTGTTAATATCCTAAGACTCTTAAAAAGAAGTGTTCATGAAACATAGATTTATTGAAATAATTCTGTTTTATGCTACTGTTTCTTTAGACAGCTTACCCGAAGCTAACCCATTAGACTTGGGTAAAGTTCAGCAAAGATTGGAGCCTGATGTTTCCCAGAAAGATACAGACCTGTTTCCATTCATGGATCAATGGAACACAAAAATAAAAAAGGTGTCCTTGCGTCAGATCATAGCAGAAGAAATGGCATTACAGGCCCATGAAGACTCGGTATGGATAGCTTGTGTTCTAATCCCTTCCCCCTGCAGCAATTTTTGTTTATGCAATGGCCATTTTGTCCTTCTTGCCTTAAAAGAGCCATAACCTTTATATTTCTACATGTACTTAGCAGTATGAAGGCTTGTGTTTTTCAGGACAAGTTGTACTTTTTTGATGGTTTTATCTACTGTTCGATATAATAGGAAACCCCCTCCAAAAAATGTTGTGGATTGGAATTGGGTAAAAAAAACAAAAAACACAGTTTTTAATTTTTTGGGGGGGGAGTGGCTTTTATAAATTTCACTGCACAGTAGAAATGACATGTTATATTTATTTCGCGGGTTAGTACAATTCTGGTAATACCAAGTTTTAATAGTTCATTTTTAAATTTTCTTTTCATCAAAGTTTTCTGTGACCAATACTTTTTTTATTTTTATTTTACCATCTACAACCCTGTGTACGGACTTGTTTTTTGCGGGCTGAAGTGTAGTTTTATTGGTAACATTTTGGGTTACATGCGAGTTTTTGGACACTTTTTATTATACGTTTTGGGGAGGTAAAGCTTCTAAATAAAACTGCAGTTGTAATATTTGAGTATTCATTTTCTTATGGCATTCACTGTGCAGATTAAATGTTATATATTAATAGATTGGACTTTTATGGATACAAAAATACCTATTATGTTTTCTTTTTATTATTAAAAATGGTAAAGGGGGAGGGGTAATAAGAGCAGAAAGATTGGGAGCAGGCAATGGCAGTGATCTGGAGGTGGAAGTGGGCACTCCACTCATGTTTAACTACCTAGATGCCATAGTAACGATGACTGTGGCATCTAAGCAGTTAAACAGCTGAGATCAAGTTTTCTCTAATGCAAGTCAGTAATGGCAGGTGCCTGGTGTAACTAATAGTCAGCACATGTTGGGAGTCCTCTCTGTACAGCCTTACCAACATCGTAATGTACAATTACAAGAACTGTTAGTATGGGGTTAAATATCAGTTGAACAAGCAGCAGATTTACAGTCTTTTTGAAACAAAATTAAGCTGCAATGAAAACTGAACAACTTTCAGCATGCCAAATGCAGTATTATCAAAAGTATGTGGACCCCCCCTCCTAATTATAGAGTTCTAGAAGTTTATCACACCAATTGCAAGCAGATGCATAAAATCAAGCACACAGTCATGTTATCTCCATCATAGAATGCCTCTTGCCACAAGATAACTTGTGATATTCAGCTCGATCTGCCCAGCTCAATCATACATTCTAATATTTTGAAGTGGAAGCCGCTAAACCACAGAGCAGTAAATCCGTAAAGTCAGTGGTGCTTCCGAGTGCTGAAACGCATGGCACATGACAGTCACGTATCCTGTGTTGCATCACTCTGCTTCTAGAAGTGGCATCAAGACAACAATTGTGCATCAGGAGCGCCATGAAATGGATTTCCATGGTGGAGCACACAAGATAACATGTCAAATGCAAAGTGCAGTGCCACCACTAGACTGCTAACAATTTTAAGGCTATGTTCATACGGGGGAATTTTGGCGCGCATTTCTCGTCGTATTTGTGCTCTAATACGGGCGAGATGCGCGCCAAAATTATGGTAATCCACAGTTCTCATAGAGAACTATGGATTATGCCTCCTCTCCCCGCTCGTACAATACCATCGTATTGTACGCGTGGGGAGATAAATGACATGTCATTTATTTGCAGCGCTTAAGCGGCGCAAGTAATGACTGTCTGTGGGGCCGGCGGGCTATAGGCCCCTCGCGTTGCGGGAGTACGCGCGTATCAGTGCGACTCTCGAACACCCGGCGTAAGTGCGGGGCGTACTGTACGCCTAGCAGTTACGCTGTGTGAACATAGCCTAAAGAAACAGGTTAGGGAAGTACCTTTCCTGTTGCAGCATGACTGTGTATATAAAGAAATAGTGATTGGCCTCCGCAGAGCCCCGATCTGAACTGAACCCAACATCCCTGGTATGAACAAATGGTTACATGTCAGACCTTCTTATCTGATATAAATGCCTGATCTCACAAATGCTCTTTTAGCTGAAAGGCCACTTTAAAATCTTGAGAGGAAGAGAAGAGTAAGAGTAAAGATGGTCACAGTCACAAAAGTGGCTGAGGTCCAAATGGACTTGTGTGTGTTTGGAATGGGATGTCCAACAAGCTCCTATGTAATGGTCAGCTGTCCACATAGTTTTGGCCATGTAGTATATTTACAGTGTGTAAAGTTTGCTATGTCAGTTAAGTCTAAACCAAATCGTATGTTTTCTTCTGTAGAAGAAGTCTTTATCAAGTAAGAACTGTGCTGTGAAACTGAAGGAGAAGCAGCTTCTAGAAATGTTTCCTCATATTGAGCATCAACTACTATTGGATATCTTTAAGGAAAACAAGTAAGGAAATACTGTATTATTTTATTGATTGAGAAGTTTTCATTTCCCTCAAAGTCTGCCACTTTTTGATCTCTCTGAACACATTTTGCTACCGTTTTACATGCCCTTCAAAATCTTTTTGACCCCTGATTGATATCAGAGATGAATACCATGTCCAACACTGTTAGGGCATGTCCCCACGGCACAGGTTTGCAGACAGTTTTTCAGACGGTTTGCTGTTTTGCA
Source organism: Phyllomedusa bahiana (assembly GCA_025379985.1). Taxonomy (NCBI): domain Eukaryota; kingdom Metazoa; phylum Chordata; class Amphibia; order Anura; family Hylidae; genus Phyllomedusa; species Phyllomedusa bahiana. The sequence continues at coordinate 22,376 of JAODAL010012447.1, read as the reverse complement.
GACCGTCTGAAAAACCGACTGCAAACGAGCACAACTGGGTTCTATGGAAAACCCGTGCAGCAGTCCCCACTGTACATGTTTTCCGCCACCCGCCCGAAAAACATTGTGCATGCACATTCTTCCGTCCAGTTTTCAGACGGAATATGGGAAGGGGGAGGGCTTTTCTCTGCTCATCGCGGAGAAAAGCCGCCCCCCCCTCGGCCGTGTGCACGGCACACAAACCGGACAAATACCGGTCAGATAAACCGACCAGTCTTTGTCCAGTGCCGTGTAAACGGGCCCTAACAGATATACCCATAATGATGTTGTGGGCTCTTCCACTGTACAGATCCGAGGCAATTAACTATTTTTGCAGTGTACAAGGAGCTTGTCTGATTTAATTGTCTATCACACACCTATAGTATGCAGCTGCATAATACACAGTCAAGTCACATTATTATGACCACTTTTGGCACCGCAAAGCTCATGAAGAAAGTTACATGTCGCGAGCTGGCTTGGTGGGTATATATAATGTGTGCCATAGTCTGCACATAAATTCCTCATTGCTGTCATGGGTAATAGGGGCAATTTATGAAAGATGCAAAAAGGGATGCTTTTTGGCTCTCATGCAGAGGGAGAGTGAGGGAGAGGGATTTGCAGCTATTTTTATTTATTTAGCATAAACTGAAAAAATCCTATAAAGGTGTTTCTATCCCATAACATTTTTAGAAACATCTAATTAACGTATAAAGTAACCAAAGGAGTTATACCCATCTTGCCGATTCACTGCTACTCAGGTGGAAGTGCTTCTCTGTGAACCCAGCCTTACTCTTTTTGCTGTTTTATACTTTTGTCAGTTGGATAACCTCCATAAAGGGTTAAACCTTGATTTGCTATTAGAGCTTTCCTACTTATGTACGCTAAATTTGCTTTACAATGATTTCTTGTTTATTGTGCTCCGTAGTTACTCTTTAGAGAAGACTGAGCAGTTTATGAGCTCTGTGCTGGAGGCAGATCCTGTGCAGAATGTAATAGCGCAAGGCTTCAAGCAAGCCGTGTCCACAGCGACTGAAAAAAACAAGGAAAAGGTATTTTTTCATGGCATGCCTAATGACTAAATTATGTACCATGTGTAAAATTAATCTATTTCATTTCCCCTTGTTTGTTTAGTGGCAACATGTTATACACACGTTAGATTTACATTGCTCCCTGTTCCCAATGAAGCTTGTAATCATGTTTCCCTGTGTGATATGCATAGAATTGTAACCTGTAAATAAGGCAACTGATTTTTAGTGGGTTTTAGACCGTGATATTTTCTTACCTCAGTTTGCTTTGCATTTGAATGCAATGTATTGTTTTAATAGAGACCACACAGGGCATGATTTGACTGTTGCGGTCTGCAGTTGAGATAAGTGAAAGATTCCTGAGCTCTTAATATACTTAATTTTTGTAAATGATCTAATGCCTTAGGCCACAACTCTGTTTTCATGAGAATCGTGTCCAGTAAATTAGTTTAGCCAGGCACAGCGCCATACATGTGGTTGTGGCAGTGCCTGGAACTACTGCTCACCACAGCTTAGACTCAGGCCCAGCCACAATTATATAGATGGAGCTGTGCTTACCGTAGGTAAACTCTATAGGGGCATATGGTTTCTGGAATACTGCTGTCCCTTTATTCAGGTGATTGACAAAGGTGCTGGGTGTCGAAGCCTTACACATTAAATATTGAAGACGAGTCCTAAAAATAGGCCAGAAATACTAAAGCCCCATAAACCGGCTTTAAGTACAACATCTAAGTTATTGGAGGATCTAAAAGTTTGTATGTTTATCCATTTATTTCCGTACATACATTGTGCAATAATTTTGTGTTATTGCTAAAGAACTCAATTCTCTTTTCTTTATTGTTTTTTCTTTATTTTTTTTTTACTTGTAAGTGGGTCAGTTGCAAGAAAAAAAAAAAAAAGTCTGACATTTCTTAGTGGAAAAAACCAAGGCTGACATTTCATAACACAGTTAATGAGTGACATTAGTATGCACTGACAAGTTTCATTAAAAATCCTTAATTTGCAGAAATTTCTTTTCCAAAATGATAAAGCATAAATCCTAAAGTTAAAGCTTTAACAAGGAACTTTTAAAACAACTGATGGAGCACTTTTTTATAGGTGTTTAGTTATGCAGAGGTAATGGTGTAGACCACATGCTTGTAAAATATGGATAACATTAAAGGTTGGAATAGTTTTTGTTATTGCTCCAGTGCAAGCAGGCGACTTTACAAAGGTTTGGACAAAAATATTCTACCAGTTTGGGTCTACGGCTCTTGACTTTTATTTAGTAGATAAACAAATAATAGGGAGTATGACTGCAAAGTCTAACAACACAGGGTAAGTTTGTTGTCTTTATTGAAGGACATGCATAGTTCATTATTGGTCCTGTAAACCAAAAAAAAACAGAAGTTTTCTAATTACTTATTTGGTTGCAAAGTTTTTATATGAAAAGCATCAATTGTCATCGGACTCTATTACTTATTTAGTTACATATTAAACTTGCCATCTTATCCATCTTTAATTTAAGACAAATACACACAAATTGGTATAAATCCTAGGACACTAAAACTTAACTTTTAATGATACTATATATATATATATATATATATATATATCTACTTACTCCTAATCTAACAAAGTAATACTACACCCCTATACACTAAACTGCCTAACCGAAAAATGGGGTGTTCGCCCTGATAAGAGCGTCCCCAATCACGTACCTAGACTATATTACCCTATTTCTACTGAATAACTCTAAGTATAAAGATAGTACTCAATGATCATATAGTATACTCAGATGTAAATAATATTATCCATAAATGTAGTGGTAGAAATGCAATAAATGCACACTTATTATATCCTCAAACAAGTTCACATATTTCCAATGCGTTTCCCCCCATAGTTCCTGGGGTTCTACAGGGAACTAGGGACAGTGTGCAATACAGAAATATCAATGAACTACCTAGAGTAAATCATAAAACTCACGATTCTTGTTATAGAAGATGACAAGATAAATGTACATTATGGAGTCCCAGAGTAAATGGATCTCCAGCAGCGTGGTAGCCAGGTGATAGCGTCCATCACTATAGTCTAGGTACGTGATTGGGGATGCTCTTATCATGGCGAACACCCCATTTTTTGCTTAGGCAGTTTAGTGTATAGGGGTGTAGTATTACTTTGTTAGATTAGGGGTAAGTATATATATATATATATATATATATATATATATATATATATATATATATATATATATATATATATATATATATTATTGTATCATTAAAAGTTAAGTTTTAGTGTCCTAGGATTTATACCAATTTGTGTGTATTTGTCTTGAAGATTGTTTTCAGGTATATCCAGAAGTTGTATATCTAATTAGAGTATTCCTTTACTCCCTCCCTATTTTCATAAAAGAGGAGTTTTCTGTGGTTTCATCTTTAATCTAACCATGTTCACTAACAGACTGTATTTTATTTCTTGTTTGATTGGAGTAGAAGTTGAAGCCAGATAAAGAAATCCTCAGTGAGCGATATTTTCAAGACTTGGAGTATCCAAATTATGATGACTTCAGAGCGGAGGCCTTTCTCTATCGTCAGAAGCAGCAGGAGAGCTACAGGAAAGCAGCGGAAGCTCATAATAGGGGCATGAAGCAAGTAGCAGCTTATTATGCTCAGCAGGTTTGTTTTAGCAAATGCAGAACATAAATTACAATTAACTTGCACATTGTACAATATACAGGTAATTGACAGGTCTCTTATGGTCACTGCTTTACAACAGGGCTATCTGTATGGGCAGAAGATGAAAGAGGAGAACCTGAGAGCAGCTGTACAGATCTTTGAGCAGGCTAATGAGTATCTATTGCCAGAGAATATATTAGATTTGCATGGACTTCATGTGGATGAAGCAATGAAACACTTCCGCAAGGTGCTACAGGACAAGACAGATGGTAGCTATATTAAGACTGATCTAAGTGTTCTCTCATTAAGTTGTCAAGCTCATATATTCTTGTACTTTGAACGATGATGCCGGGTCTGTGAATTTCTGCTGGGTAGCTCATGATTTTTAGGGCATGTTCACACGGCGGATTTGGCCGCGGGTTTGGACGAGATTTTCAGCACGGTTTCCGCAGCCAAAACCTGGTCCAAACCTCGCCTCAAACTCATGTCTCCCGACGAGGTTTATCGGCGCGGTCGGGCCGTGGTTTTGGGCGCGGTTTGCGGCGAGGTTTTCACCCATACAAATTAATAGGCAGGACAAAACCTGCGCCGAAACCCACGCCGACACCGCGCGGTCACCGCACTGAAGACTCGCTGCAAGAATTGACAGGAGACTTCCACAAACACCCGCGGCCAAACCCGCGCCGTTTGAACAATAATGCAGTTTTCCATAGGAAGCAATGTAATGAACTGGGGGCGTTTAAGGCGAGGTTTGGACGAGGTTTTGGCCGCGGAAACCGCGCCGAAAACCTCGTCTACACCCGCAGCCAAATCCGCCGTGTGACCATGCCCTAAGGGTATATTGACAAATGTTGTTTTTTTGCTGCAATATCATGTTCTGGTTTTGCTGAATAGCATATATTTTGCCTTTTGCACCCAAAAATTATTCCACCACAGCTGGTAAATACACATACTCTTGATCCACTAAACTGTAATAAAAAATGTCAATTTTGGTCAACGTAATATGTGCGCCTGTACACATCAGTGAGTGCACAAGAACGAGAAGGGCGCCCCAGCTCCTCAGAGGGTAACGCCTACACCACCTTACCTAAAAGGTGTACATACAAATGCTGTTTAGCAAGTCATGTCCTTATTGCGTCTTAATGCGTTTCCCCGCTTCCAGTGGCGGTTCATAAGGGGATTGGAAAAAAGCATATAGGAAAACTGATACAGACAGAGCCTGATCTAGCTCCTACTCACACTACACAGTGTCCATTACATTATAAGGAATGTGTAATGAAAAAGGGATCTTTTTTTTAAATCAAATGTAAAAAAAAAAAAAAAAAAGCTATGGGTCTCTTAATGCAATGCTGAAAAAAATTAAGAAAAAAAAATCCTGACGTTCTTAGCACTAAAATAGGTTTGGACCTTAAAGGGGTTGTATAACTACATTGATTCATCTTACCTCAGTCCTGTTTTATTGATTTCATTTTGAATTCAGTGGCGGGTTTACTGGCTTCTACTAGGCTGCAGTAGAAGCCAGGTCTGTAGCTATAGCAACCAGTAATGGCAGCCTATCCATACAGGAGGGGATATCTAGGAAAAGGTAGGATACTGTTAATGGACATATATTACAGAGTGACTTGTTTTTGCAAGATCTTTAACATAAAAAGAAATCTTTGTAGTGAGAAAACCCCTTTAAGAGGTCAATATTATTATTTTTATTTTTTAAGGACAAGAAAAAAACTGTACACCAATTTCTATGATCTATTTTTTCCAGACTTTTTGAAATATTCTGTATTTGCTGTTTTTAGTAATAACATTGTTGTGTGTAATGTACTTAGTAATACAATAGGAATCCTTGTTTAACTTTCAGGAAACACAAAACACCAGACAATAAAATATTTTCTTATTTGTATGATAACAACAATTATTACTTGTGCCAGAATTCAAGCAAAGTGGAGGCAAGCCACATCTCCTAGTGATCACGGGACGGGGCAACCATAGCCAAGGAGGAGTTCCTCGTATTAAACCTGCAGTGATAGATTACCTCACAAATCACGACTACAGGTAATCCTTACCATACAAATGCTATGTTGTGTGTGGATTGAGTCTCATCACTGCATGTAGTGTTACCCCTAGAAGGGTCACTGAAATAAGACACCAATAAAGCAATAAGAAGACTGCATCCGGAGGGTTGAAAAAGTGAATCTTCTTTGTTCCTCCATATTCGAACAACAACATTTTCACTCAAATGAGTCATGGACAAGCCAGAGAATCATTTGAGTCAATATGTTGCTGTTTTGGTATGGAGGGATAAAGATGTGACCCCTGCACACCAATCGGATTTTTAATTGCAGAAGTATTTATTGTGACACTAGAGGGAGGTCATCTATAACATTACAAAAACACACTCAATAAGTATTTTACATTAGGTAATAAATGTTATAGTGTAGCGACGTTTTGGCAATGAGCCTTTATCAAGCAAAACATCTAGATGGCTGAAGAGAATAATATTGAGAGTAATACAATGATGATGCAAAGCTATAGAGCTGTAGGTATAGTGAAGGGTGAATGGCAAATAGTAGGTAAGGATAGATATGGCTGGATCTGAATAGACAGAAGCATCCAAACTGCTGGAATAAGTGTCTTCTTGGAGTAGAAGGTATTGGACGCGACGTCCGGGACCGGCACTGCACTTCGGCCTCGGACGTCGCGTCCAATAACTTCTACTCCCTGAAGCCGCTTATGCCCGCAGTTTGATTGCTTCTGTCTATTCAGATCCAGCCATATCTATCCTTACCTACTATTTGCCATTCACCCTTCACTATACCTACAGCTCTATAGCTTTGCATCATCATTGTATTACTCTCAATAGTATTCTCTTCAGCCATCTAGATGTTTTGCTTGATAAAGGCTCATTGCCGAAACGTCGCTACACTAGAACATCTATCACCTAATGTAAAATACTTGTAAAATACTTATTGAGTGTGTTTTTGTAATGATATAGATGACCTCCCTCTAGTGTCACAATAAATACTTCTGCATTTAAAAAAATCCGATTGGTGTGCAGTGGATATTACACATGAGTTTACTGGACGAAGGTCCTTTTCCATTTTGCACCCTCTTTGCCCATATCACCCCTAATAAGGTGTGCACTACCAATTCTTTTCATAAAGATGTGACCCCAACCTTAAAGAAAACCTGTCACATAGGTTATGCCCCCCTTGCTGAGGACAGCCCAAGCTCGTGTCAGACCTGCTGTTTTCAGCGCTGTGTCCCTTATTCTGTAAGATACTGCAGTTTTTAGAGTATTTAATGCTCAAATCTGCAGTTTTCAGCCAGAAGAGTAATGAAAAGAGTCCGTTTTTATGCCCCGCCCACTTTAGGCTAGCCCCGCCCACCCCAACTGATAAACCCATTACTTGAATAGGTAGAACCATGTGAATAACTGCCATGTGTGCGCGGCTAGCCTTTAATGGGCGGGGCGAACACTAGCTTGTGCTGTCCTCAGCAAGAGGGGCATAACCTATGTGACAGGTTCCATTTAATCAACCTGTAATGCATTTTTGAATATGATTTGTACCTTCTTTATAGAAGTATACAGACTACTTAAGGTGCTACTAATTTACATATCGCCATGATGCTTAGATAGTAGCCAAGCTGATTGTGGAGGGGGTCATGATCTCTAGACTCCCACTGTCCGCAGTTACCACCCGGACTACATTTCTTCTGCTATAATGATACAGTAAAATGAAATATTAAAATTTGTTAATGAAATCAGTGGGCTGTCCATGTAATGCATGGATCTACTGTACAAGTTCTTCTAGAGGGGTATGGATAATGCAGTGAGCAGGGGACTGTTCTCTTTCTCCTCTTATAGATAAATAGAGCATATGGATTAGTTTTATCTAACTTCTACCTGAAATTAGACATATATGTACATCATAATGGTGGGCAGGGGTTATCAAGTGGGATCAGAAACTGAGCCAGCTACATGCATCATGGGTGATTGCTTTGTAATACAACTGATATTTTAGTTAGATATACCTTCACTACCTTGGATTCTAGGTTACAGAATAGGGGACTGTATTGTCAGCTGCCGGAGGGGGAAGGAGAGTGATTCTGGTTATTGTCCACGTCCAGCAGCACATATTAGCAACAGCATCAAGAGAGGAAAAATAAGATTAGGGTTAGTGCTAGAAACACTGAATTGCTTCAAACAGGTATTCTCATAATTTCTGAACTCTTGGCATGAAAATGATTGCAAGAACACCTTCAAAATGTTATTCTGCATATATAGTTTGTTTTTTTAATTATTGTGCAACCATCCTACTACATCCAAAACTTTTGTCTGGCAAACATATTAGACACTCTGTTTCCTTTCATTTAGGTTTCAAGAAAAGACCCCAGGCGTTCTCCGTGTGAACTTGAAGTGAATATGTATCTACAAAGGGATACATTTTTTGGGATTTGGAAAGGGAATAGTATTCATGTTACCGTGACCGGTACACCAGCATCATACAAGCAAGGGAAATTATGTGGGGTTTTTTCTTCTTTTTATCCTGACACTGCTATGTTGCAGATGGAGTGCTGACACTATGGAAGTGCAAGTCTGTTCATCACCATTTGCAGTATATCTGCTATGTAACTCTTTGGGCATGTACTGTTTTTAAGATGAAAAATTGGTGCTTATGGGCGGACCTTCCTGTCTGAATTGCTCAATACAATTTTTTATTATAATCTTTTATGTTTCCATATTTGAAACAATTCAATATGAGTATTCTTGGTGCAGTTTGATCTTCCAATTCTTTTGATTTTAGGTACTTCTGATATTGATCCTTACAGTGTGTGATGGATACTAAGCCAAGTAATTTACCGTTTTTGGAGCCCTTAATGTATAAATCATGATTCATTTAATTTTACCCAAATCACTCTGAGCGGGAGCAATTTTTATAATGGGCAGAGGTAGCACATTGTAGCAACTCCTCTGCTCCCGTTAATAATAGTATACAGACTGTAGAAATGGTGCCTATTCTGCTTGGAAAATAACATCTATTAGACTTTGCTTTTCCTACTGTTGCCCTGCTGAGACCAGATTAGTTCCTAATCATTAAGGGAGAAGGTTGCTTTCTAGGTGCTTATTAAGTAAAATATCAGGTGACTCCAAACATGGGGCCACATGTATGAAAACTGTTTAGGTCTAAAACTCCCTTTTTTGCCCATAGTAACCTATGGGCAAAAAAGGGAGTTTTAGACCTAAACAGTTTTCATACATGTGGCCCCATGGTGTTTAGCGTTAATTAGCTTTAATTAGTAAAGGGCTTTGCTATTTCAGTCGAGTGTGTGTAGCAGTATTGTTCTGAGAGCACTCTGACTTCATTTTATTATAGCGTGCTTACAGTGTGCCTAAAAATCACTCAGCAGTCCATGCATTCACCAGGAATAGTTTACTTTTTCTTTAATTATGCCTGCCAAAATAGCTGCCTCCACTGTGTAAATTAAACTGGGGAGATGGATAAGAAAAGTGTTAAAAATCAATAGTGGAGTAACGGCCCATGGTAAAAAATTAGGATGTTACTTTCAAACATATGTAAGGTAGAATCTAGTTGATGGTATCGGCAGCTGGTGCACCTTTCCTTTCTGCCGGTTGTGATAAATCTTTATAAAGTGTATTTACACTTCTTTAGAGAAATCTGTAAATTAAAGGGATTTTGTAGGCTAGCCCATCAATATGAAGTTGGTGGGGTCAGACTCCAAACACCACTGCTGATCAGCTGTTTGTTGGGAGTCATGTGCTGGCGCTGATGCTGCAGCCTCTTCATCATTTACAATGTACGGCATACTCATACACAATGCATTTAATAGCATCTGTGAAGGCTGCTGCAGTCTTGTCACATTCACTGGGATCTTGGTAAACCCCATTAACGGACACCGCATACCACGTCAGATGCAGATTGTAAGCTTTGTGGGATGGTATCTAGAAAATGAGCAGTGCATCAAATTCTTAGGCTTTGCTCATACTGGCATCATGGCTTCAGTTTTTATAAGATCCATGACTAATATTAGGTATCCATCATTATCTGCCTCCTCACCCCACTGAATAGAGCCTTAATAGTTTTAGGATTAGTCTTATTTTCAGTAAGAACTGTGTGTTATATTGATGATTGCTTACACATCTTCATATTGTTCAACTGGGTTGTCTAATCTTGAGACATCCAAGGTTAAGGTTTACCTTTCATTACATAACATAAGAAAACATGGACTGTGATTGTTGAAGACAACAAGGTCTCTTTCTGTCTTAGTTTTGATATACAGTATAAAACCTTTTGTGTTAAATTGTGATATTGTCCTTAAAAGAAAGCTTTGGGAAATGTGATCAGGTAGGCTAAAGGGGTGTTCCCACCATCCAAGTCTATTATGTGGGCCCACCTCTAGGACCTGCACCTGTCTCAAAATCGGGTCGCTAAAAGTGTTGAGTCAGAATCGAGAGCAGTTTGTGCCTGCGCACAATGTTCCATTCTGTTCTATTGGAGTTCCGAGTATAGCTCAGCGCCATGTTCAGACGTATTCGGAACTCCCATAGAACAAAATGGAGAGAGTCATACACAAGCACAAATGGCTCTTCATTTTGAGCCGACACTTTTGGGGGGGGTCTGTTTCTGAGGTGGGACCAGCACCTATCGGACTTTGACGGCATATGTCATCAAAGCCTATGGTTAGAACACCCTTTTAGTGTTTCCTGCAGACAAGGGTCCCGTAGATCAGCTCTCCAGGCAATATTTTGGCATTCAATTTAAAACATGTCCAGCTTAATAAAAACATATAGTTTACTATATAGGAAATGTAGTATAATGGTGTTTGCTAATATACTTTTTTGCTTCTATATCTACTTGGATTTTTATATTTCAGTCCCACTCTCCTGTCCTGGCCTCTTCACTTCAGCATCTGGCCTGACACAAGAAGGGAGCTACCCACCCTCTCTTTGTCAGTGATGTGCAAGAAGGTGGCTTGCCGACTGTCTCCGTTTTACACCTAAGTCACCTGTCGTCTCCATCACGGTGTCATGATGGCTGGTTTATCTATAGAACTGAGCCAGCCACCCTCTGTCCAGCACATCACCGACACCGAGAGTGGGGGAAGCTCCTTTCCTTTATTGGGACCAATATGGAAGTGGAGCTGCCAGGACAGGAGAATTGAAATATAAAGAACATAACAATATGAGCTGTAAAGTATATTAGAGAGGGCCATTTTATATTACATTTCCTACACAATAAAGTATATTTTTATGTATCAGGACAACCCCTATAAAGAGGTTTTCCAATAGTTTTAAAAACTCATCTAATGCCCCTCACTGCACTAAAATAAAAAAATTAACCAGGACTTGCCTCTCCCTTTTCTGTCAGCGCTTGTTCCCCAGTGGTTTTTCACCTAAAACCTCCCATTTACAGCCAGTCATAAAGGCCAGGGATGGTAGGCAAGCTTTTAAAAGTATTGGAAAACCTGATTGCGTAATGACAAATCCTAAACCTATATGTTTCATGTTTCAATTCCTCATTGTTTTCAAGGTCTATATTTGCAATCAGTGAAAAGGAACATTCTTGTTTTACATCAATAATCTGAAAACTCCCTCTGCACCACTTCTCAAATCTAGTAGTTTTTTACAAATTCATACAGTTATCTGCCTTCTAAGCACATCAGCAGCAAAAATCCCTCTCCTACTTACAAAGCATAAGTTTAGGCAGATGTGTGAGCCTGGAGTCCACACTGTTAAGCCGAGGACTGGATGCAGTTGTAGCAAATTCACAACTACGAGTAAGGGTATGTTCACACGGCGTGTTCAATCCATGTGAACATATTTTACTAGATGCGTGTTTGGATCCGTCTAGATCACAGGTGTCAAACTCAAGATCCGAGGGCCGAATCTGGCCCACCATGCTTTTTTATGTGGCTCCCAAGAGCTTAGACACAGCTGGTGTTTAACTCATAGGCTTTGACAGCCATACCATGGCACCTAGCCACCCTCCAATGGCCCTTTGAGGGCAACTACAATTCTGTTGTGGGCCACTGTGAAAATGAGTTTGACACCCCTGGTCTAGATGGACCCAAACACGCATCGAACAATGTGCAGTGGGATTTGCATTGCTTGCAATGTAAAACACGCATCACATTCAGACGAGTGACCGCCGATGCGTGTTTACTTGCGGATCCGTTCTCAGAATTGTCATGTCAATTCTTGATCCGAAAGACACAGCAGAAGCCCTATAATAAACTATAGGGTGCGATCCTGCTGCAGCCAAAACGCATCCAAACACGCAGCTGCACAATGGATGCGTTTTGGATCCAATTGCTGCTGCGTTTTTGGATGCGATTTTCGTATTCAAAACCGATCCAAAATCGGATCCAAAAATTCTTTGTGTACATATCCTAAGACTTCTTTTGTTTATGTCTTAACTTCTGGTTGTCAATGTTCCTATTCACCGACTGCTATCAGAGATCTTAAAAATGCTGAGGAGGTGAAACCCAAACATATTGGAAAATAGTTGAATAAATGGGCTGCACAGGATGAGAAAAGAACGTATTTGCTATCTCCTATCCATAGGATGTGCCTTATATTGCAGCTCAATGCTATAAAACAAAGTGGGGCTTCAGCAATACTATACACAACCTGTGGACAGGTGAGGTGCTGTTTTTTTAAGAAAGCAGGCAAATTAATCTAATCCTGGAAATCCCCTTAATCTTTGACATTAGCACCCTTCTATGTTAGTGAAGACTATTGCACCGTTTTAAGTTTACCTATCCCTCGCACATTGGAAGTAGCCATTTTCTAAAGTAAACAGATATCCAGCCTGGCTATTGAATATGGGCTAGTGGCATTGGACCGATGATTATTCCTATTGTCTTAGGTGCATAAACCTTTGTAAATTAGTAAATGCCTCTTCTTGGTGAAGGCAGCGGACACATTCACTTTAGTACAATAACTGTTCCATTATACATACTAGGGTTAAAGGAGCCTGTTCTCTATATGGCCGCGTCTACTCCAGCGGTCTGTGGTCTACACCTTTGTCTTAACACTGAAGTTATTTTAGTTCTTCTCTCTTTTATCACAATATGAAGTATCACAGTCTCTTTCATTTTTAGAAGTCACTTTTTTGTATTATTTTCAGTCCAATATGAAGTTGAACACATATTATTAAATCTTAACATTTTCGTTACTTGTTAACTTGTAAAAGATTTTAACTCTTCTGAAGCAATTCCTTAATCTGGCATGAGGGTTTACATTTTAATATTTTTATTACTTTTATTTTCCCCGTTCAAATGATTCATCAGATTTGTTAATATAAAATTTAAAAATATCTTGAACTTGCCTCTCTTTAATTAAAAACAATTTATGGGACAAATTTCGTTTTTTGGGCTGAAGACCCTTTAAGTATTTTTTTTGCACTTTTTGGGAAAACTATTTTAAATACATTTTTACCTGATGGTTTGTTTAAAATATCAAATTCATCCAACCAGGGTTTACTACAAAATTTTAAATTAAGGGAAAGAGAGTGGAGCTAGATAACAATAATGCACTGACATTTCATGCATAAAGGAGTCTGAGCTCTGTTCATACTATCGTTCTGGCTTCATTTATAATAGAGCTATGATCAGTTTCCCATTGATCTAGGCAGAAACTGGTGAACCTCAGTGGCCTAAAAAGGTTGCTTTGGATTTCTGGTAGTTTCAAATGTAAAACAGGCTTGACCCCCAGAAATGGCCCTGTACCCTCATCTAAAAAGGCGGGCCCACAATGCTACTCTTTCACTGCCAGGGGACTAAAAAGTGGTACAGCGCTCGTGATCTCAACAGCCCTTTATAATGAGTCAGTGAGCACTGAAACTTGGTTTTTTTTTAGATGAGGGAATCGGCCCCCATTTTCAGACTCCACCAATCTTACATTTATTACCTGTCCTGTGGATAGGTGATAAGTGGTATGAGTGAGACAACCCCTTTAAAATCAGAAATGTGTTGCTTATTGGAGTCAGGCTTTTGTTTTTCTGGGATGTGAACAAATGTATAGAATATTATATATTGTATGTACATACTGATTTTTTTTTTTGGGAAATGTACATATTTGAAATCAAATACCGGGACTTTTCCTGTTTTTGGTTCATGCTCAAAAATTCTCCCTTTTAAATGTATGACCATATGTTGGATGTGTGGACCACTGCCTAGAGGTAAATTCTGTATTCTATTTTTATAGTTTGGTAACATAATTTTTATGGCATGTATAATGTTTTTTCTTTTTTGGAAATGTACACCGTTTTATGGATATTTTAGAATGAAAAAATAAAGTAAATTAAATAAGTCATTTTTAAGTGATTGTTTCTGTTTTCGAACCTATTTCCCTATGAAATACAGCTTAACAAAGGCATAAGTGCAGTCTCCAGCATAAGACAAAATAGTTGTGTTTTTAATGAAATACTAAACCAGGGGTTGAGAACTTTTTTCCTGCCAAGGGCCTTGGGGATTTTAATAAATCATTCAGGGGTATAAAAAATTATGTTTTAAAAAAATTAGGTTTTTATTTGGCCCAAAATTTTAATTAACTCACCTCTAATGTGATGGAACTGCTTCTCTGCCTGATCAGCACAAGCGCAGATGCACATCCGAATGGGAGTTTATAGAGCAAAGATATTGCTTCTTTTTTCCCCAATTAGGGAAAAAACGGGGAAGGAAATTTAAAACAAGGGGTACTGAAGTTCTCCCCCTGAGTATCTTCACCACCACCCCTGTGTTGTGATGTCCAAGCATTCCCTGATGTCATAGATTTTGGGGTAGAATTGCAAGAGTAGTTTGGCCCCTGAAATTTTGGTGCCCCTTCCTTTTCTCTTTCGTGCCCTCCGTTTTGTTTCCCATGCCCTTTCTCCCCCAATGTGTAGTAGCATAATGTGAGGACTAAAAAGGTTATGCTGCGTTTGATGTCCCTGACTCATTGCATTCCTAGCTTGCAAACTGAGCATAATATGTTAACAAAATGCAACAGCCAAAACAAAGTGATTCCCTTACAAGTGTTGGACCAGAACCCGGGTACGGGAGGTTTTTCAGATTGGGGAAAAAAAGAGGCTTAGCTTTTTTTTAATTAATGAAAAATAGGGGAAAGGACGTAAAAGATTTCTTGATGTTTTTTTTTTTATCCCTGGCTTTTTAAAAAACGAAAGGGGGCAACCTTACATCTATGCAGGGGTGTCAAACACAAGCCCGCGGCAGAATCCCCCCTTTCCCTTGTGTTTGGGGCCCGGGCACGTTTGTGAGCTGTGCTCAGGCCCGGGTGATGTGATCCTGGGCCCCCTCATTTACATAGAATCAGTTGGCGCTGTCCTACCTTTTTTAAATACGGGGACCCGGGCGCTGTTAAGGGATTAGCTGACTGCAGACAGTGCGGAGGGCCCCGGCTGCTGCTATGGGCCGCTCCACACCTCAGTATCCGTACTGGCAGCATCAGGAGTCAGGACTGTCATGATTTCTGATGCTGCCCGCACGGACATCAAAGAGAGAGACCTGTTGCGTCGGCCGTGCAGGGGCGGAGCGGCCGCTTTCTTCACTGAGGCGCACAGGGGGGGGGGCCGGCTTGCTCCCAAAGGGGAAGAGCAAAATGACTGTCTGTCGTATCCGGCTCCCCCATGCGGCCCCGGGCAACTAGCAGATGAGCTTCCTGTATCAAGAAAAAAACCGCTCCTGCGGAGAACCAATCAATTTGGGGTGGTAAGTGGCCTGTACTTTCCCCTGGGGCCTCACCGTGTCCTTCCTCCCCCACCAGGGGCCATCAGTAATCCCCCACCCCAGGTCTTCCTTAGCCTGCCCCCCCCTCCCTGGGCCCTTTCCATCTAGCCGCCTCCCCCTCAGCCTGCCTCCCCGGGCTCACCTCTTTCCTGCCTACCACAGCCCGCCTCCCCTTCTCCTCCCAGGGAGCCTGTCACCAATTTTGCCGCCCACTTTCGCCTTTTCCCCTGGGCCTCACCAGTAGCCGCCCTCATGTTCCTGCCCCCCCCTTGGGCCTACCCTGTCCTGCCCCCCCTCAGCCTGCCTCCCCTTGGGCCTCCCATGAGCCCCCCTCCCCCCTGGGCCTCCCATCAGCCGCCTCACCATCTAGCCGCTCCCCTTGGGGCCCCACCTCTAGCGCCTCCCCCTGGGCCCACCCGTTCTGCCCCACCCCCGGGGGGGCCCCCCTTACTGCCCCCCTCTGGGCCCCCATCTAGTGCCCCCCCTGGGCCCCAACTACCGCCCCCCCGGGGCCTCCCTCAGCCGCCCCCTGGGCCCCCATCTAGCCCGCCCCCCCTTTTGGGCCTCACCATTAGCTGCCCCCCCTAAATGGGCCCCACCATCAGCCGCCTCCCTACGGGGGGTCACCCTCTAGCCTGCCTCCCCTCCTGGGGTCACCATTAGCCTGCCTTTCCCCCCCCGGGCTCACCATCTGTCTGCCTCCCCCCTGGTCCTCAATCTAGTTGCCCCCCCTACTTTTTGGTTTTTTTTTTTTCCCCCCTTTTCCTGGGCCTCACCCTCTAGGGCCTGCCTCCCCTCCTGGGCTCACCACTACCTGCCTTCCCTCCCGGGGCCCTGGGGCCCCACCATTAACCTGCCCCCCCCCTGGGGCCCCCTTTTTTGCCTTTCCTTTCCCCCCCCCCCTGGGGCCCACCACTAGCCGCCTCCCTCCCCGGGGGCCCCACCTTAGCCTGCTCACCCCCTAGTCTGCCCCCCCTCCCGGGCTTCACCATTCCCCGCCTCCCTCCGGGGCCCCCCATTTTTGCCCCGCCTCACCATTTGCCTGCCCCCCTCCCCAGGGCCCCCACCATTCCTGCCCCCCCTCCTGGGGTTTCCCCCCATTTAGCCTGCTCCCCCCTGGGCCCACCTTGAGTGCTCCCCTCCGGGGCCCCACCATCAGCCCTGCCCCTTTTCCTGGGCCCCACCATCTAGCCTGCCTCCCCTTCCCCGGGGGCCCCACCATTTAGCCTGCCTCCCCCCGGGCCCCCCACCCTCTGCCTGCCCCCCCCCTGGGCCTACCCCTTAGCCTCCCCCCTCCTAGGCCCACCATCTAGCCGCCCCCCCTCCCGGGCCTCAATTAGCCTGCCCCCCTCCTGGGCCTACCTTAGCCCGCCCCCCCCCTGGGCCTCACCACTGCCCGCTCCCCTCCCGGGCCTCACCATCAGCCTGCCCCCCCTCTGGGGCCTCCCATTAGCCTGCCCCCTTTTTCCCGCAATTTCCATTTCATCAAAGGGTGTTGTAACTAAATGTACAAAAGAACTCTCTTTAAAAGCTCTTTAATGTTAAAGGGGAAAATTAATTTTTAAAGTTCTAAAAATTTTTTTTCGGCCTTTTTAAATACGCTGAGGCCATTGGCCCCCCGGGGAAAACTCGTTTTAACCGTTTTAGGATAGAAAGTTTTCCATTCACAAATAAGGTTTTTGTATACTGGGTCTCACTCGCCACAGCAAAAAAATCCCCAAATTTTAAAACGCGTTTCCATCGTGAAAGTGCATTGTATTTTATTTTATAAAAAAAAAAACCAGTTTTTTTAATATTTTTTCCAATTGAAATTGTCCAAACACCCCCGTTTGGGTTTAAGAAATTCCTTGCCTCCTATCTTTGCCGAGGGGGAAGGGAGTTGGGTGCAAACTGCTGTTTGGTTAAAAGTGAATAGTTTTACGCTTTATCATTTACATTTTGGTAACCCTTTTAAAAAAAGGACGGGGAAGAAAAAGGAAGAGGGGAACCCTTCAATTGGGTCGAAACAAGGGAAGAAGGTAAAGGCTCACCAATACAGTCCAGGTGATCAAGCAGTCTCAAGTTACCCGTGAGTCTGTACAGAAGGTCTGTGGAAGGAATTATTACAAGAAGTCCCCCACCCAATCCCCTGTTACAAAAAAAACTGTTAGAAGCGGAACATTTGCCCAAAAAAATATCGCTGGGGAAGAGAAAAATGGGAAGCATTTTGTGGGCGATAAAGTGAAATGGTTCCTTTGGGTGCAAGGGCCGCAGAAAGGCCAGACAACCCCCAAAAATTGAAATTTATGCCCCAGTCACTTGAAGACGGAGCATGGTGGGGAAGCTCATGATATGGGCGTTTTCTCCTACATGGTGCCGTTCCCCTTTACCCCCGTCCAGGGGTCAGGACCAATTTTTATGTATCAAAATACTTGAAGAGGTGATGTTGCTTACGTGAGGGGAATTCCCCTTGAAATAGGTTTTAACAAGACAACGCCCCAAAACACACCAAAAAACAAGCAAATCCTGGTCGTCCAAAAATTGGGGTTATAGTGGCCCCAATCCCCGGCCCTTTAATCCGTAGAAAACTTTAGGTGACATCAAAAATTAGGCAAACCCGGGGGGGCGTGGCTTGAGCAAATGGTAAGCAAAATTTTGGGTTTTTCTGAGCCCCTCTAGTATCCTGTCTATTCCCTGGGTCAGAGACTGCATTTTTTTCCTGGATCCGGGGAAAGAAGGGGAAAGGTGTTGGAGCTGGCACAAGCATTTTGTGGTCAAAAAAACGCCATGAAAAAGGCGTGAAGGATCAAAAAGGCAAAGGAGGAGAGCTCCCAGCATGGTGCAGAGCATGGCAGCATCAGTGAACAAGACAGAAGTGGGAAAGAAAGCTGGAGCACTTTGCACATTTCCCCGGGTTCCCAGAAAATGATCAAAAGGGCGTACAAGGCATCCACAAAACACCAGGTAAAACTGCCCAGCAGCTCAACATAAAAGCAACAGGGTTTGGCATCAGCCTCAGGGGGGCGGGCAGATGAAAAATGGGGCCCAAAGAAAGGGGAGCCCACGGGGAGCACAATCACACCTGTGCAGGCAGCCACGGGGACAAGGGGTTGGGGAAAGCATACCACTCGGTGTACTCTCGCAATTCTAGAGGGGAAAGGGTGTGTTTAATTCATAGAGCCATTCCGTTTACATGTTTGATTCAAAAATGCCCAAATGGCGGGAAATGGTTTTTCTTCATTGCAAATCTCCCTTAAACCCCGTTATTATATTAGCTAATATACCCCTTTCCTCCATTCTCAAGCAAATTCTTAAAAAAAAAAATACAAACTCTTTTGGAATCACCTCCCCAGGAGCCCCATGTTAATTTTGGGTGTTTTTAAAAAAATATTTGCCTTTCCATTTTGGGAAAAAATTTAAAGGGGGAGATTTTTGACTCCCAGGCCCACCCTATTTCCCCTTTGCAAAACGGGGTTGAGGGAGGTGGGTTTCTATTTGATATTTGGAGAAAAAAGGGGAACCCCTTAGGGAAAAAGAAAATATTTCGTTTTTAACTCAGCCCGCTCTTTTCACTTCAAGAATAGACCCTCGCTGGGGGCCCTTGGGCCCTAATTGCTCCCCATAGTAAAATCATTTGAATTTAACCTCTCCCTTTTATTTCTGTTTCACTCCCCCTTGCAGTGTGCTTGGACTTTTTTTTTGGGGGGGGGCCTGGAGCGGGTTTGGGGTTTGTCAGACGGGATGGCGCCTAAAAACCCCTTCGGGTGAAATTTGATAGGGGGTCGATGGGAAGCAAAAATTTTAAGGATTCTTTAAACAATTTAACGGGGGAACTGCTTAATTTGGGAAATTGTGTGGGAAACCATGAAAGCACTTGCAAGAGGGTTTTAAATTAGAGAGTTTTATTTAAAAGGGAAAACTATAACACGTAGATTTTTACCCAATTCTTGCAGGGTTTGGGTAAAAAAAGGGAAAAGGAACCAAAATTTTTTTGGGTGCCCCTTTCTGAGAATAATGGGCCCACAAGGGAGGGGGCCCAACAGAACTTGAATAGAAAATTGTTAAAGTACGGGAAAAAAAAATTTTTGTTCAGAAAAGTTCATTTTTTGGACCCGGGGGGGAAAGTGCAGGGACATTTACTAGCTAATAGGTGAAATCCCAGAAGCATCCATCATATTCGAACTTAAAAGGGGCCCAATGGCTCAGAAAGCAGTGCAATCCCGGGATACCCCAAAATTTTGTTTACGTTTTTAAAAATTCTTTTTATACCTTTTGGGGGTGGAGGGCAGTGGTTTTGGGACTTTTGAAGATTTTTTGTCAACTTTCCCCCTTCCCGCTCAATAAAACGGGGAAAGATATTTAATCCCTCTAGGGGCACCCAAATTACTTGTGAAAAAACTAGAGGTTCCCTTTTGCCAGGCCCCCAAAGGGAAAACCCCCGGGAAATGGAGGGTTTTTCCACGAATTTTTTGCCCAAAAAGGAAACCTTTTTCCCGCTTTTAACTAGATTTTCCCAAATGGAAAGCATTCCCCAGGATGGTCACTTGCCTTATTAAAATGAGGGAAGCGTTATTGAAACTGATACTTTAAAGCCAGTTTGAGGAAGGGGCTTCTAGTCAAGGCCCTTTTACCCCGGGGGGGGCCCCCAATTCTCCCCCCCGCTACTTTCCACTGTTGTTAAGTTGTTGGGAAAAAGAAATTAGTAAAACAAGGTTGGGGGGGCAGTTTAAATAAAACAAGTGTCGTTCGATGAAAAACCAGTCGGGTTTTTATGCCCAAAAATTTTCAATCCCCTTTTTTCCATAAAAAGTCTTTTTTCTAAATTTAAACAAATGGGGCCAAGGGCAGAGGGGGGGCGGGGCCCGGTTCTCTCTTTGGGACACTCCCCAAACCCTTTTGGACGCGGGGGAATGGGGTTCTTGTGGGCTGTCAGGGGGGAAAAAGGGATTGGTCCCCCAATTTTCCCTTATCGGCAGTTAAAACTATTTTTGCAAACCGGGGGCTTGAGTAGCGCTAATGGCTTGAGTCAGGACCCCCCTTTCCTACAACAGAGGGGGACCCAGACGGGGGCTCCCCCTTTTACCCCCCCCTTTCCCTTTTTTCCCTTGGCCTTTGGGGCCCTTTGGGTTTTGTGCCTTTCAGAAATGCTGGGGAAACTTTACGGGGTTTAAAACAGGGGGACTATGGGGGAGAATTTTTTCTTTGCAAACACATTTTTCTTTATGGGGGGAAAAATGTAATTCTTCTCGGGAAAACCAAAATCATGCCCTACATAGGGGGATTTTGGGGTTTAGTAACCCCACGGGGTTTGCAGGATTAGGCTCCCTTGATTGTAGTTTTCCCCTTGGTCCTCCCTTGTATTCGTTTTCCGTTCCTTTTTTGCTGTGATTCCAGTCCCCAGTCGCGGGACCAACAATAGCAGAAAATTTCAAGGTAATCCAGCGTAGGAAATATGGATTTTTCTCTTTTTTTTTTTAAAGTACAAAAGGGCCCGGGGTAAAAAATAGCAGCAAAAAAACCAACGCTTTTTCGGCACCAAATTTTCCCTTGTACAGGGTAGGGTTTAACATAGAAAAAAAGTCCAGGTTAAATACTTTTTCCGTTTTAAATTTCATTCCCAAAACCTTTTAAACTTACATAGCTACTCAAAAAACAATATAATGTAACTCTTTCTCTGTAAAAAAAATCCTTTATAAAAGGAAAAAAACTTTGGGGGGGAGTTTTTAACTTAATATATGTAGGGGCAAGATCATTACGGGGGTTTTAAACCCTTCCCGGTTTTCCTGGCCCTCCCAAACTGCGGGATCCCGAAAGCTTCACGCAGGCGCCTTTGGGGGTTTCCGGGTCACCCCCCTTCATTTGGACGCTCCCCTTTTCTCTATCCCGAAGCATAAAAAAAATAGGGGTATTTCCCCTTTCATGTTCTTAAATTGAAGGGGGTTTTACAACCCCAGGTGGGGAAATTAACCCTTTTTTTTTGATGTTTTTAAAGGTTTTCCCGTTTTTGTATTTTAAATTTCCGGATTTAAATCCCCCCCTTTTATAGTTTACCCAATATTTTGGGCAATGAAAGCCGTACACAATTTTGGTAAGATTTAAAATTTTCTTAAATTTTTTGGGTATTTTTTGCTTCCCTTGTTTCATCAGACCCTTTTAAAATAGGGGTTTTTTTTGACAGTGTACTCGCATACATTGCAAAAAATGGGAAAAAAAACCCTTTTTTTCCTGTGCAAAAACCAACTTTTTTTTATTTTGTTGGCTAGGAAAATCTGGGAGGGAATAAATCCCTCCTATTTTTTTTATTTTTTTTGGGAAAACAAACTAACCCCTTCATCAATTATTTTGCCTAAAGTTTGGTCTTGGCCCTAAATTTTAATTTTTAAAAATTTTTTTTTTTAATACTTAAAAAACGGTGTTTTTATGGGGTAAAAAAACCAAACCAAGGATTTTAATTCGAGGATATTTTATTTTTCTCATTTTTTTTTTTGTTTGAAATGGGTCTTTTTGTTTTTTATTTTTTTTTTTTCCCAATCTTTATTTTATTTTAAAGTTTGTTATATCCTTTTTTTGAAAGTCTTTTTATTAAAATTTTTGTTTCCTCTACCTCAAAGTCTTCTTTTTTTTGGTTAACAGGGCTCTTTTTTGCTTCTAATAAAATTTCCCCCCAATGGGAGGGAAATTTCAATGAAATTTTTTTGAATGGTTGCTTTTTGCTCTAATTTAATTTGTGTTCCCCCGGGTTTGGGTTTGCGATACTTTTTGGGTTTTAAAATTTTCTTTAATGTTTTTTTAGATCCCCCTTTTTAAAACTAACCCAAAAAAAGAGTTTTCCCTTTTTTTTTAAACCTTTGGGTAAAGCCCCAAATTTAAATTTGGGTTTGTTTTTTTAGATTTTTCCACAAACCTCGGTAGGGACGCTACATCGCGACCCCAAACAAACAAGAGGTCATCG
>JAODAL010012446.1:0-95381 GCA_025379985.1 Phyllomedusa bahiana | reverse complement strand
GGGTTTCCCCAAACCGAAATGGCGCCTAATAAATCGTTTTGAAAATTTGAGACCCCAGTAATGGGTGCTCTCCTATTTGGGGGCTTATGGTTTAGCCAAAATGCCTGGGGCCCAAACATTTTGGGTTTATCTCTAAAAACGGCAGACCTGGGGGAATTGATATTACGTTGCATTTTACCTGGTAAACATTTACCGTATTCCAGTGAATAATGGATAAATATTGAAAATCTGCAAAAAAAGTGAAATTTTTGAAATTTCACCTCCACTTTGCTTTAATTTCTGTGAAATATCTGAAGGGTTATCAAACTTCCTAAATAGTGTTGTAAAATACATTAATGGGGTCTAGTTATCAGATGGCGTCATTTTATGGGGGTATCAAAACATGCAGGCCCTCAAAGCCACGTCAGAACTTGATTTGGTTCCCTAAAAAAATGTATTTTTGTCAAATTTTCTTGAAAAATATGAGAAATTACTACTAAATTTCTAAGCCCTTAATGTCGTAAAAAAAAAAAAAGACATTTAAAACATGATGCCAACCTATAGTGGACATATGGTAGATGCTAGTTATAAACTATTTTGTGGTGAATTAATTATCTGTCTTGCACGCAGAAATTTTGCAACTTTCAAAATTGGCAAATTTTTCCAAATTTCATGAATTTTGATTTTTTCACAACAAACAAGGATTGTATGGATAAAAATTTCTTACTAACTTAAAGCACAATGTGCCCCACGAGAAAACAATCTCTGAATCACTTTGAATGGGTTTAAAAGTGTCAAAAAGATATTCTCACATAAATTGACACATGTAAAATTTCAAAAATATGGGCTGGTGTCAGGAAGGTCAAAAACAGGCTGGGTCCTTAAGGGGTTTAAGGAACCTGAAAATTTTTCTCCGGAAGTAGTGTCTGGGACTACCGATTCAAAGAGTTCTGCTCTGTCTTAAGCTGTCTCCCTTTGCTATGAGTATTCCCATCTCATGTACTCTGCCACTACAGGTTGTGAAACCAAAATAGAATCCACCGTTAATCGACTGTGCACAGTCTGGGCTAGAAGTCATAAGACTCTTAAAAACGCTCAACTAAAACAAATCAAGAAAAAACGCCGACCCAGACCAAAATACCTCCATTTTCAAGTCCCTTTAGCAAATTGTGCTCTCAAGCCTAAAAAGGGAAAAATTGGTCAGGCCCATCATACTAAACCAAGGGGGTCTGTTGAGGGTCCGGAGGCCCCTCCTAAGGGGGAGGGTACTGTCATGATCATGCCTGACAGAACCTCAGCTTTGGGCTCTGCTCACTGGCCACGGTCGTTGCGACGGAAGCCCTGGTTTCTTACATGATGTTTTGAATTGTATTCACTAGTGTGAACTGTGTTCTCCTCGCTGTTTGCTTGATTGATTCCTGGCCAACGCCCTGGCCAGGAATCCTAACAGCACTCTTTGATTTAATGAGTTTCTCCTTTTGATGGACAACCTTCTGTTCCTATCCAGTCTTGTGTTTCTTTCCACCTATGGCCTCAATTCTGCCTTCCTTGGTTCCCTATTTAAAGGTTCATTTCACTTCCATCTTTGCCTGCTATAGAGGTCTTTTGCTTATAGCTAGCCCTTCCTTTGCATTTGCCTTTTCTGTGTTTGACCCTGCTGTTCTCCTGACTATTCTCTGTTTCCTAGTGATTTTGTACTGCTGCACCTGACCGGTATTGACCTTTGGCTTGGACTCTGTTTATCCTCTTTGTCTCACGTCTCTGTACCTCTCTGACCGTATTGTTGCCGACTTGGACCGCCCGACTTCGCTTATTTGTTCTGTGTCTGTTTGTCCTGTCTGTGTTGCACCTATATCAGTGCAGCCATCAGTCTTCCGGTTGGGGCCTGCCTATTAAGGAGTCGGGTTCCCCAAAAGGCAGGGACAGGGGCTGGGATCAGAGTCAGGGCCCACTTGTCTGTGTGTGTGTCCCTGACCGGTCCCTGACAGGAATTAGTGCTGTTGTTCACATTGTTAAGCAGCATATTGGAAAAATGCTACTACAGGGCCACACTCAATACAGTTGGTAAAATAATTACTGAACTTCAGACACATTTTGTAAAAGCAAAAAAAACCCAATTTTTCTCTGTAAAATATTCATTAAAAAGTGACGCATTTCAGGAAGCATCTTTCCTCTTAAGAATAATTGATGCTCCCAGTTGTTCACACTGTGTATTTTTCCATAGTGGATTTGAAATCTGCTCTGCAGAAGAAAAAAAGTTGACATGTCTCTCCTTTGACGCAGAATCAAGTCAAATTGTGCATCATGGAACAAAACACTGATCCATATTCCTTTCTTCTTAGTCATTTTTATTTTCTGATTGTAGATTTCTCAATTTTTTTGCCTGCATATGATTATGGGGGCAGCCATCTTGCCTGAACAGCATTTTGAGAGATGCAGACCCATTGACTTCTACAGTCGAGTTTTATGGGCATGATATGTGACCTGGGGAGCTGTGACTATCTCCTATTGCGGATGGTGGATCCTGTGTTATCTATACACATTGATGTCACCTTTCTGTGTAATCCTGCCTATGCTGATAATGAGGAGACTGCTGAAAAGTTTTCTCTACACAACAGGAAGTGTTAAACTATTAATAGGCCACCTGGCCAAAGTTAAAGATTTAAGGATTTTTTTTTTTAAATATTGATATGAAAAAAAAACACAACCAAATATTTGTACAAAATATGTTTAGCCATAAAACATGAGTAAGACAGTAGGTCATTTTCTGATGACACAAACATCTGTGTTACAAATCTGAGGACATCATCTTAGATTTCTGCTGTGGATTCTGCAACAAATTTTCCAGTGGCAGAAATCCATTGTGTGAAAATACATTATCCTTTTACGGTTTCTTGTCATGTTTTTAACCTGGATTCTCCGTTATAAGTTCTGTTACCATTAGGGCTTGTTCACACAACGTTTTTGTGATCCGTTTTACGGATCTGCAAAACGGATCTAACAATTGTCAGTGTGATTAACATTGAGTACAATGGCAAAAGCGCATCGCTGTTCTCACGGGAGATCAGAGGTGCACTTTCGAGAGCTCTCCTGCGCTGCGCTTTTCGCATCCGCTTTAAGAATTGACATGTCAATTCTTATTGCGTTTTACGCAAGTTAAAGCCCATACGAGATAATGGAGTCCGCTTTTGGCACCTGTCCAAAAGCGCTCCACACTCCGGGTACATAACAGCTGCGCTTTGCATCCTGAAAGCGGATGCGAAAAGCGCAGTGGAAGGCTGGACGGGGGATCGCTGGAGGTGAGTGGCGTGCTCCTGCTGTGGATCGCAAGTGCGCTGTGTGCTGCGGGGGAGGTGACATGAATAGAAGACTAAAGGCATGTTCACACGGCTTAAAATGGGCCGTATTTCGGTCCGTAATTACGCGCCGAAGTGCGCCAATTACGGGCCGAAAACGGCCCATTCATTATGGTAATTCACAGTTCTCATAGAGAACTGTGAATTACTAGCGGCGTATATGCGCCGCTGGCAATTCAAGTCTATGGGCCGACAAAGTGCCGGCCCCCTGCTCAGTCCCCCGCTCCCGCTCCGCCCCCGGTCACATGGTGTACACCATGTGAACATAGCCTAACAGGGGAGATGAAATGAATAGAAGACTAAAGGGGGAGATGAAATGAATAGAACACTGCTGAGGGAGGTGACATGAATATAGGACTGCCTGGGGAGATGAAATGAATAGAACACTGCTGAGGGAGGTGACATGAATGGAACACTGCCTGGGGAGATGAAATGAATAGAACACTGCTGAGGGAGGTGAGGTGACATGGATAGAGGACTGCCTGGGGAGATGAAGTGAATAGAACACTGCTGAGGGGGTGGGGACTGAATAGGGGATGCCGGGGGAGAGAAAGAAAAACACTGCTGAGGGGGGGGGTGACATAATAGAGGACGCTGGGGATGAAATGAATAAACACTGCGGGAGGTGAATGAAGGGAAAACCACTGCTGGGGAGTAAAATGAATGAACACTGCTGAGGGAGGGTGACAGAAGGGAACATCCCGGGGGAGATAAAATGAATAAAACATGCTAGGGGGTGAGTGACATAAAAGGGGGACTGCCGGGGAGATGAAGAAATAGAACACTGCTGGGGGAGGGACAAAATGGGACCGGGGGAATGAAATGAATGAACATGGAGGGAGGTGGGGTACATGGTAGGGGACTCCCTGGGGATAAAGTGAATAAAACACCCCGGGGGAGGTGCATGAAGGGAACACGCCTGGGAGATGAAATGAGTGGAAGACTGCTGGGGGAGATGAGAGAGAGAGAGATTTGATTCGTTTCTGAAAACGTATCCAGAAACCGGATGCGTAAAACGCAAGTGAAAAAGCATTCAAAACGGATACAAAGAAAGCATCAACTGCTGCGTTTTTCGGATCCGCTTTCCTGATGCACTTTTCAACTGTCAAAAGGATCCAAAACATCGTGTGAACAAGCCCTTATGTTGCAAATAATGACTGGAAGCCATGATTTGCCCCCTTGTTAGGCCTCGTTCACACGGCTTATTTGGGGACGGATTGGCGCCGTACTGCACGCCGGATTTGCGCTGCAGTACGGCGCCAATCCGTCGGAGTCATTACGGTAATCTACTGCTCTCATAGAGAACAGTGGATTCCGTCGCTCCTTCCTGCTCGGCGAATCCGCCGCGGGGGGAGAAAGTGACATGCACATTATCCAGGCGCAATACGCGCTGTGGATAATGCCAGTCTATGGGGCCTGGGAGCGGCGCCCCCGCCGCGCTCCAGCCCCACCCCTGTCCCGCCCCTTATTCACGGCGGATTTGTGAGCCGGATTGCGCTCACAAATCCGTCGGGAATAAGCCGTGTGAACACGGTCTTAGACTGTTTTTTTATTTATTTATTTATTTTTTTCAGCAAGAATTGTTTATTGAATACAATCTAGAGTACAGAATGTAAAAGAACAACATTGTAAGAACAGCGCGAAAGAGAAAAGGGGCTAGAGGGGTAAAAATAACAAATGCCATGTTTCCAGGTATCACAGTATAGCAGACAAACAATCATAATCTAGTTGAAATAACAGCAATGTATAATAATCATGTTCAGTGAGTACACAACAGGTCACAGTTCGGAAGTAGCCATGTCTAGGTCAATTGCTCTATAGAATTCTTTATGTGGTAAAAGATGAAGGCGACACTGCCTAATGAAAATAAGAAGAAGTCATACATGGACGGCAGTTGCTTTTAATTTTAGCTGACACATGTGGAGGGATAACCAAACTCACCTCGCAGTGGCATTGCCCATTAATCCTATTAATAACTTCTTTAATATTTGGTGTTTGAGGCATTTTCCACTTTGAGGCTATAGCAGTCCTAGTAGCAATCAAGACATGAGAGAGTACCGTATGGAAAGGATGTGGAACCTCAAAGTGAAGGTCCAGAATGGCTAACTCTGGCTTTAGAATAACCCTCCAGTGGAAAATATGCAAAGTAAGCGCTTCCACTTCCTTCCATAGCGGTTAGATCAGCGGGCAACTCCTGCACATATGAAGCAGGGAACCTCTAAGGCCACATTGCCCCCAGTAAAAATGGGAACCTTCATTAGCGAAATGGACTGTTTGGTCCAGGGTTAAGTACCACCGAAGGTGGATCTTCCTAGAGAGTTCCACATGGTTAGCACACCTAGAGTATTTAGGAATTATGTTGGCTGCCTGGAGCCATTCCTCCACTGTGTATGAGTGAGCTAATTCACTTTCCCATTTCATGGCATAGTTCGGTTTTGTACGCAGATCGTTATCATATAAAGTTTGATAGGCAGCAGCTAACCCTTTGGTGTAGCACTGTTTTTTGCAAAGAAAATTATGAAACGGAGTATGTGTTTGGGTAGCGACTGGCCACCATTGAGAATATATAAAATGCCTCATCAGGGGCGTAACTAGAGAAGCCTGGGCCCCATAGCAAACTTTTGGGTGGGGCCCCCTAACCTCCCCCTTCGCCCGCCTCCTCGACCAGGAACATTTACCAGGACATGCAGTTACTAGATAATACAAGGGACAAATACTTCACCATAGATATCACCATAATACGGCTACCATAAAAATCCCACTATACCAAGACCAACATTACCAATAACGCTACTACATAAGGACCTGATTATACTGTCAGAACACCATCACAAATTACCACCACATAGGGACTGAATAATACACTATTACTGATCAGTCTACAAAGACCAATAGTACTGCAATATAGTGGCCATATAGTGTTAGACACCAGTGCAGACTGTATATTACCTCCATACAGTGACCATATAGTGGTAGGTATCAGTGTGCACAGGCTCTGCAGACTGTATATTACCCTCATACAGTGACCATATAGTGGTAGACACCAGTGTACACAGACTCTGCAGACTATATATTACCACCATACAGTGACCATATTGTGGTAGACACCAGTGTACACAGACTCTGTAGGCTGTATATTGCCCCCATAAAGTGACCATATAGTGAGGACACCAGTGTACACAGGCCATACAGACTGTATAGTACCACCATACAGTGACCATATAGTGGTAGATAACAGTGTACACAGACTCTGCAGACATATGTGATTAAAGTGCAGTTATATCTTGTGACTCACAGGTGACGTTTCTCTAACGAGTCGTTAACTTTCCCTTTTGTTCTGCATTCGGTCCAAGACACCACTCATCCCTGCAGATTTATACACAAATATCTTAGAATCCTCACTTTTCCAGCACCTCACTCTCTGCCCCCCCCCCCCCTCCAGGCTATATGGGGTCCCTTTAGGCAGACAGGGTTTATACAGGCCAGGTTTAGGTAGGCAATAGGGTCCCCATATAGGCAGCCAGGGTTTAGGTAGCTATAGGGCCCCATATAGGAAGTCAAGCAGGGTTTAGGCAGAGTATAGGACCCAATATACACAGGCAGAGTTTAGGTAGCTATAGGGCCCCATATAGCTAGACAGGCAGGGTATAGGGGCCATATAGATAGGAAGGCAGGGTTTAGATAGCTATAGGGTCAGAAAGGTAAGCAGACAGGGTTTAGGCAGCTATAGGGGCCATATATGTAGGCAGGAAGAGCTAGGTAGTATATAGGGGACATATATATATATATATATATATATATATATATATATATATGCAGGCAGGGCATAGGGTAGGCTATAGGGGCCATTTATATAGGTAGGCAGGGCATAGGGTAGGTTATAGGGGCGCCATACAGGCATGCAGGGCATAGGGTAGGCTATAAAGAGCTCCATAAGGGCAGGCAGGGGATAGG
This sequence comes from Phyllomedusa bahiana, assembly GCA_025379985.1. Taxonomy (NCBI): domain Eukaryota; kingdom Metazoa; phylum Chordata; class Amphibia; order Anura; family Hylidae; genus Phyllomedusa; species Phyllomedusa bahiana. The sequence goes on along the minus strand of JAODAL010012446.1, from coordinate 88,092 downwards.
GTAGGCTATAGGGGGCTCCATATGGGCATGCAGGGCATAGGGTAGGCTATAGGGGCCATTTATATAGGCAGGCAAGGCATATGGTAGGCTATAGGGGGCATTTATATAGGCAGGCAGGGCATATGTTAGGCTATAGGGGTCCCATATAGGCAGGCAGGGCATAGTGTGGGCTATAGGGGCCATTTATATAGGCAGACAGGGCATAGTGTGGGCTATAGGGGCCATTTATATATGCAGACAGGGCTTAGTGTGGGCTATAGCGGCCATTTATATAGGCAATTAGGGCATAGTGTGGGCTATAGGGGGCATTTATATAGGCAGGCGGGGCATAGTGTGGGCTATAGGGGCCCTTTATATAGGCAGACAGGGCATAGTGTGGCTATAGGGGTCCTATATAGGCAGGCAGAGCATAGTCTGGGCTATAGGGGCCATTTATATAGACAGACGGGCATAGTGTTGGCTATAGGGGCCATTTATATAGGCAGACTGGGCGTAGTGTGGGCTATAGGGGCAATTTATATAGGTAGGCAGGGCATAGTGTGGGCTATAGGGGCAACTTATAAAGGTAGGCAGTTCAGTGTGGGCTATAGGGGCCATTTATATAGGCAGACAGGGCATAGTGTGGGCTATAGGGGGCATTTATATAGGCAGGCAGGGCATAGTGTGGGCTATAGGGACACTTTATATAGGCAGACAGGGCATAGTGTGGGCTATAGGTGCCATTTATATAGGCAGGCAGGGCATAGTGTGGGCTATAGGGGCCATTTATATAGGCAGACAGGGCATAGTGTGGGCTATAGGGGCCATTTATATAGGCAGACAGGGCATAGTGTGGGCTATAGGGGCCATTTATATAGGCAGACAGGGCATAGTGTGGGCTATAGGGGCCATTTATATAGGCAGGGAGGGCATAGTGTGGGCTATAGGGGCCCTTTTTATAGGCCGACAGGGCATAGTGTGGGCTATAGGGGCCCCATATAGGCAGGCAGGGCATAGTGTGGGCTAGGGGCCCCATATAGGCAGACAGGGCATAGTGTTGGCTATAGGGGCCCCATATAGGCAGGCAGGGCATAGTGTGGGCTATAGATGCCCCATATAGGCAGGCAGTGCATAGTGTGGGCAATAGGGGCCCCATATAAGCAGCCATGGTACATTAATGTTTAAAAAAACAAATAACATACCCACCTGTCTCTTGCTTACTTGCAGCTCAGCTCCCGGGCAGTCTGTGCGCGGCATGGGCAGCGCGATGATGTGACTTCATCGCGCAGCCCACGTCAGCACTGTGTGCCGCCACCTGTACCTAGCCGGAGGCGCTCCTCTCTGCTAACCCCCGCCAGTCCGGCATGTGAACGGTCGGGCCAGAGGGCCCGGGCGCTCAGAGGCTGGATGCCCCGGGCCCCGCGTCCGCTGGCAGTGAACTGGTATGTTCACTGTCGGCGGGCGCAGGAGCAGAACTACCGGGGGAGCAGAGGTGTTAGCAGCTGCCTCAGTGCCCGTGCCCTCTAAGAGCCCGGGCCCTGTGGCAGCTGCTACGTCTGCTACCCCGATAGTTATGCCCCTGTGCCTCATCTGTAAGTAGATAAAAAATTGATTGCGCGGAATGGAATACTGCTGCGCTAGATCTTCAAAAGACCCAAAATGGCCCAAATGGAAGAGATCTCCTATGTCTTTTATTCCTAGTTTTATCCCATACTTAATTGGGACCTCTTCAGACATGATGTGGAGTGCAGAAAGAGAGCAACGGAACTTATCTATATATACCCTTTGTTTTAATGATTGTGCCAAACTAAGGCTGCGTGTGAGAGAGACATTAATTTATAAGTTATAGGGTAATCAATTCATTGGCAATCAATTCATCTCAAAACAATCCCCTAGAGATCACAGAGCTTTCTATGCATGACCAGTAGTGGGTATCTAGGGAGATCCAAAAAGAATATGGGTTCTAGAATGGAGGCTAAGTTGTAATGTAGTAGATTAGGAACAGAGAAGCCCCCATGTACGCTTCTCCTGTAAAAATTAATTTTTTTAAATCTGGGTTCGTTTTGAACTCCAAATAAATTTCAGCATATGGTTTTGAAGTTTAGTAATAAGACTAATAGGGAATAGAAATGGTAAGGATCTAGCAACATATAAATATCTAGGCAAGAGTAACATTTTAGTAAGACTAATACGTGCTAACCTGGATAGGGGAAGCTGGTTGAGTCTGCTGATATCCCTATATATAGAGGAAGTGACATCCTCTAAGTTCTTTTCTATAGTATTAGTGATACTTGGGTATAGTTTGATTCCTAGATAAGGAACATAGGCATTAGCCCAAATAAAGTCGACATCAGGGAGGAGAGATTTTAAAGAGGGTTGGCAATGTATAGGTAAGAGAATGGACTTTGTTACGTTCACTTTGTAGTACGAGATGCGGGAGTATCTATCTAACAACTCAAGGAGTGCAGGGATAGATGTATCTGGTTGTTGGCACATGATTAAAATGTCATCAGCGTACAAACTCACTTTGTGAGTAGTGTTATCTATCGCTATGCCTTTAATCAGGGGTAATTCCCTAATATATTTTGCCAGGGGTTCCGCACAAAGGTCGTAGATCAGGGGTGATAGTGGGCAACCTTGTCTGGTGCTGTTGGAGATGTTGAATTTTTCTGAAAGAAATCCTGACGATTAAACTCTGGCAGAAGGCAGAGAATACAAGGATGTTATGGCAGAAAAAATGGGACCCAAAAAACCAAATTTCTGTAAAACTCTCCTCATATAGTCCCAGTTTATCCTATCAAATGCCTTTTCTCTGTCTAACGACAGAAGAGCAAAGGGTAAAGTTTGGTCTTGAGCACTTTGCAGGATGTCTAGAACACGTCATATCCCATCCCTAGTCTGCCTACCCTTGACCAATCTTACTGGATCTTTATTTATCAGGAGCGGGAGAATGTTATTAAGTCTATTCGCCAGGATCTTACTGCGGCCTGCATACATCAGGTTATCTATCATTATGGATATTATCTACAAAGGAATTTTTTCATGAGCATCATTGCTGGGCCCCCTGATGAACCGTCATTCATTTGAGAGGGGGAAACGCGGGGGTTGATGAAAGGGATGTCCTAATACAGATGTCTCAATAAGAAGGTCATATCTATATCTCCTTACCTAATATACCCATTGTTATCGTATGTATTTATGGTTATTTATCTACACAAGTTTGTTGTTACTGCCCTTATTGATATCCTTTATTAATATACATTTTTGTTGGTTATGATAGGGGCAGACTAGATGACTTTTAGTGTCAGTCATCGGATGTTGGGTCGTCCTTTTCGGGACGCAAACCCGACTAGCTAAGGGTATAATAGGGTATAATAGGGATAGTGTACTATTGCGATAGTTATTGCCATTTGTTTATAATTATTAGTTTTAATGGATCTAATAAAGGTGATATTTTAGAATAGCGGTTTGTTTTTTTGTTGCACTGAATTTTTGGAATCACGAATCCTTAGTAGACACTTTTTTTTCTGTTGTTTTTCGCCAGGATCTTAGAAAATATTTTAATATCTGAGTTAAGTAGAGAGATATGTCTATAATTGGAAATCTGGTCTGAAAGTTTCCCCGGTCTCGAAATAGTAGATATAGTTGGGTAGAGCATCTCCTCTGGTGGAGTACCTTCCTTAATAATAGAATCAAAGAGGTGGGACAAATACGGGGTTAAAATGGTATTGAAGAGTTTAAAGTATTCATTAGTTAAACCTTCTGGTCCGGGAGACTTATTTTAGTTTGTTAATCATTTTCTCTATTTCCATGGGAGTGATCGGTTAATGGACGATAACTGTTCTTGAGACAAGGAAGGAAGAGAGATTTCCCTCAGAAAGTCATCAATATCCGTTTCTTTGACAGACGAGATGCTCGGATCTGACTTGAGATTATAAAGTGAACCATAATAGGTCGCAAAAGCATTAGATATTTGTTGGGGATCATACATTTTCTCAGTGGAGGAGGTGATGAAGGGTATTCTGGTTTTAGCCTGTATCACTTTAGCTCTTTTAGCTAAGAGCCTACTAGGTCCATCACCCTGCAAATAAAAGTTCCAGCGCAATATATTTAAATGAACTTCATATTGCTGCAAGTGGATGGTGCTCAGTTGATTTCTAAGTGAGTACAGTTCATCCTTAATGGGTTGTGAGGAGTTCACTTTGAATTAGGCATCTAAAAGCTTAATTCTATCTAGTAGTTCACAAAGCATTTTTTCTCTATGTATTTTCTCCCTAGCTATGGCCATGAATATACCTCTAATGTACCTCTGTTCTACAGATGATGCACAAGAAAGCTTGCAAACGGTTTACGGAAGGCAAGCAGACTAAGGAAATAGATTACTGGAACCATGTCCTGTGCTTTTATGAGCGCAAGATAAACATATTTGTTTCAGATAGTGTCAAGTGTGTGTGGTGGCAACCAGGTGAAGAGGACAAAGACAAGTGTGTCTTGCCAACAGTAATGCATTGTAATGGGAGTGTCATGGTTTGGGGCTGCATGAGTACTGCCAGCTGTGGGGAGCTGCAGTTCTTTTCGGAACCGTGAATGAAAATATGTACTCTGACGTGCTGAAGCAGAGTATGATCCCCTCCCTGAATAACAGGGCATGATATCGACCCCAAACACAGCTTCAAGACGACCACTTCCTTGCTAAAGAAAATGAGGGTAAAGATGTTGCACTGGCCAAGCATGTCTTCAAACCTGAACCCTAGTGAGCATCTGTAGGGCATCCTCAAATAGAAGGTGGAGGAAGTCAAGATCTCTAACCTCCACCAACTCCATGATGTCGTCATGGAGGAGTGGAAGAGGATTCCAGTGGCTGCAACCTGTGAAGCTCCAGTGAACTTCATGCCCAAGAAAATAAAGGCAGTACTGAAAAATAATGGTGACCACACTAAATATTGACAATTTGGGCACAATCTGTCCATTTTCACTTCGGGGTGTACCCACTATTGTTACCAGAGGATTAGACATTGATGTCTGTGTGCTGAGTTATTTTAAGGGCACACCAAATTTACACTGTTATACAAGCTGTACACTGACTACTTTACATTGTATCAAAGTGTCATCTTTTCAATCTCTCCATGAAAAGATGTAATACGATATTTACAAAAATGTGAGGGGTGTACTCACTTTTGTGAGGTACTGTATATCTTTACTGATTTGCCAACACGATAAAGATCACTACAGAGAACATATATTTTGGATAATATTTATGTTGCCTTGATACTGCTGCGATGCCACTGTTGTGGGTTTGATCACTTTTTGCGTGTACTCTATATTGATGCAATGTCATTAGGATATGGATAATCCTTTTGTGTGGCAAGAATACAAAATTAAGACAATAGCAGGGCAGATTGTTTCTCCTTTGCATAATGTATCCTGTTGACATAACACAAACAAATTTCCGCACTGTTAATGTTAGGATATATATGTATTGTTGTGGCACCGCTGTAATACTATCGAACTTGTATTATCAACATATGAAACACATGTATTGTTGTGGCATTGCTACAAGGCTGATGGGCGCAGATTAACATTTATCGCATGATTATACTGCTCAGAATTATTTCTAGTTTATATTATCTGGATTTTCACGCTTAATGTATACCTTAGGAGATATCCGTACTTTTGTAACTTTACGGCCTTTTTATAATGTGAGTACATTGATGCTGCTTCGATTTTCATTAGCTTTTGTGTGTACTCGGTCACGATCTCACTAGGATGTGGATGGTTTACTTGTATGGTGAACTCATTACTTTTAATGATAGCACAATGTATCATTTCTCCTTTGGGACGTGCCTTATTAGTGCAAAATAGACAGGTTTTTGTGCTGACTGTGTGAATTTTGAGTAACACCTGTATTGCTGCGGCACCAAAGTTGGCAGACAAGAGCAGGCTCTGTGAGAAAGCATGTTGAGAACATCCCTTAATAATCAATGGAAAGAGGTTTAGGGCCACATGTATGAAAACTGTCAAGGTCTTAGACTTTCTTTGTTGCCCATAGCAATTAGAGCTGCTCTTTTATTTCATAAAGGGCTCTGAAAAAATTAAAAAGGAGCTCTGATTCGTTGCTATGGGCAACAAAGAAAGTATTAGACCTAGACAGTTTTCACACATGTCCCTCTTAGTTTTTAATGAGGATTTTAAGACAGAATCTACCTAGAAATCCTTGTTGAAAAACATTGTGAAAATCTACCTGTTCTATATAAATAGGATCTGTAATCCCCACTTTTGAAGAATCCTTTAAATGCCCATTGATCTAAATATGGCACAATTGCTAATTGACTTTACATTCCACATTAAAGGGGTTTTCTCACTACGAAGATCATATAGTTTCATAGTTTGTAAGGCTAAAAAAAGACAAGTCGTCCATCTAGTTCAGCCTGTTGTGCTAAGGTGTTGATCCAGAGGAAGGCAAAAACCCCAATGAGGTAGAAGCCAATTGTCCTCATTTTAGGGAAAAATTCCTTCCTGACTCCAATCTGGCAATCAGAAAAATCCCTGGATCAATGACCCCTCTCCTCAATCCTAGTCACTATAACTTGTTATATTATTACGCTCCAGAAATGCATCCAAACCCTTTTTGAACTCGGTTATTGAATTCACCATGACCAGTCCCTCTGGCAGAGAATTCCATAGTCTCACTGCTCTTACAGTAAAGAATCCCTTTCTATGTTTATGTAGAAACTTTCGTGATGGGAACAATAAAAATAAGCACTTTTACAATTGGTTTATATTACCTAAATCATTTAGTGTAGCCGCTATTAGCTAATCTGTAAGGGGGACATGTATAAAAACTGTATTGGTCTAAGACTTTCTTTATTGCCCATAGCAACCAAGCAGAGCGCCTGTTTCATTCTTTCAGAACTCTAGATGAAATGTAAGGAGAACTCTGATTGGTTGCTATGGGCAACAAAGAAAGTCTTAAACCAAAACAGTTTTCATACATGTGGCCTAGAGCTAAATTTGAAGCGTGGGGTCAGGCAATGCCCTCTTTGCTGTGATATTTAGTTCACCCTGTTGGGACAAGCCCCCTATGCAGGACACATCCCCTGTGCTGTGATTGGCTATCTGAACTCCCCTCTGAGCTGCGTAAAAATGAAACTGAAAGTTGCCTCAGTTTTCTGTGCTGGCTGCTGTCTGTATGTTCTCATTGTCTTTCACTCCCGTCTGAGCTGTGTAAAAAAGGCTGTCTTAGCTCCTCTCTGCTCCTCTCCTAGTGACAGATCTATCTGAAGTATCTGGGCAATTACTCTTTATTTGTTAGATATAACACATCCATACAACACGGCCTTATACACTGCTCCCCCTCTACCTCCTGCCTGATAACAGAGGGAGGAGCAGAGTGCATTTCTCACATTTGTTTAATCATTTCAGGCTGTATTTATAACTGTTTGCAGCAATGCAGGTGTTCTGGTTACAAGGAGCTTGTGGAGGGAGGTGACATGAGAACTGACCATTGCAGGAGGTCTGCAGAGCTGTGACATCCTCTCTCTCCCATTGCTCACATAGAATGATGATGATGATGATGATGACTAAGGAGGGAGCTGGGAGAGGATGTGATTATGTCACCAGTCTTCAGTGAGGGAAGACCCACCTACAGGGAGGAGAGACATGCTCTGGATTTGAAGCTGTAAGACAGAGAGAAACAGCTCATGTCTGTAAAAGCCTGTGGTGAGAAAACCCCTTTAAGTATTAATTTATAAGTTTTATATGGTTGAAAGTTTTCAGTGATATTATGGTGTTGTGGTGCAATCTGGTTCCTGCATATTTTTTTTATTACTGGCCTTGTTCACACTGATTGACACAAAAAGATTTAGTAGGTCAGGTCCTCACAGTGCATCTGATCTTCAGTGGGACCTCAGAGGAGGGATGGTCCACATGGGACAACCCTTATAAATTGAAGTCTGTTGACAGATTTGCAAGACAAAAGTCTGGAATTTTCTTCTGCCCTCCATCTGTAGTTATGCATTGCAACAACAGATATAAATATCACTATATCAGGAATTGTCTATATAATTCCATAAACTAATAGTTTAGATTCATCAAAGGTGATGCTACCCATATAGCAGGATGGTGAACACCAGGGGCGTTGCTAGGGTCCTAAAACATTCGGGGCATGGGCCCTTTGTTAGCAGCGAGTGTAAGGAACAGTCGCTGTCTGCCATACATAGAGTGGGCTTAGCGCGTGAGCCCGTTTTATACATCCTTTATGCCATTTAGATGTTCAGGGACATCCATATGCATGAAGGGGTGAATTAAACCCCGCCGCTAGCTTCCAGCAGCAGAGACTCTGCTCTTGACTCCCTTACTGGTGGTCTCTCGGACAACATACCCCATCCTCCCAGCCCACGGCCTATAGCATTGTCCCACTCCTACCTCCTGCTGAATTCAAAATATAGGTTGCACCCTCATTTTCTTCTCAAATTTTGGGGCACAAAAGTGCCTCTTATAGTCTGAAAAATCCGGTATATGTGGTGATGTAGTTTAACTCCTAAATAACACAGCTGTTTTCAATTTTTTTCCTTCTAATAGACATAACTTTTTTCATTGGTGCTGTTCTGAGGCTCATGGGACTTTTTGATTGCTTTTTATTCAATTTCTTGCACAGTGGGATGAACAAAAAATGTTGTTTTTTTTAAATTTTTGTAGCAGTGTTCATGGAGGGGGTAAAATATCAGTTTTATAGCACAGGGTTTATACGCACAAAGTGATGCCAAATATGTGTACTTTTTTTTACAATTTTTCATTGACAAGCATTTGTTATGGGGAAAAGGTTATTTATCGGGGGTTTTTTGTGTTTGTTTTTTTCACTTTTTACTTGCTTGACCACTTTAATACATCAGACTTATCTCACTGCAGATTGACACCTACTCAGCTGTTACGCACAGGGACAGTATATACACAAATGCAACACACAGGTAAATATTGGACATGTGTATATACTGTTCCTGTGTGTATATTACAGTATATATTTATATACACACTACACCACTATATATATATATATATATATATATTTATATATATATATATATATATATATATATATATATATACACACACACACACATGTACTTCACACAGGGACAGTATATACATGTATAATACTTATGTGTGCTACATTTGAGTAGATACTGTCCCTGTGTGAAGTACATGTGTGTGTGTGTGTGTGTGTGTGTGTGTGTATATATATATATAAATAGTGGTGTAGTGTGTATATAAATGTATATACTGTAATATACACACAGGAACAGAATATACACATGGCCACTATTTAACTGGTACATGAGGGTATATACTGTACCTAGGTGTATGTATATACTAATATACTGTACCTCTGTGACACAGGTCCAGTATATGAGTATAGACATATGAGGTGGGGGCATAGCCCTTCATCCTGCTCAGGACATACCTTATGCAGGGTCACTGGGGTCCTAGAAGCTCCTGGGCTGTTTAGGCAGCTCTGGAAGACTTGAGGAAACCACAAGCTCGTTCTGGTTTCCATAGTGATGAGGCCGACGATCTGCTGTAGGAGCCGGCAGGGAACCTTGCTGTCGGTGCTGTAGCTCCGGGGGAGGGCTATGCAGGGAGCACAGAAGAGGAGGAGGGGCTGCTCTCACTGAGTGCTGAGGCACTGGTGGTGGGCGGAGCTTCTCACTGCAGCGAGCAGAGAGAGTGAGGAGACTAATCATTCGGGGCAGAAGGCTTTACATCCGGGGCTTCTGCCCCGAATGATACTGCCTAGCGACGCCCCTGAGTGAACACAATACACACATGCGATCAATGTGTTTGCTAAGAGAAATTATTGAACTATCATAAAAAAGAGGTGCGGGCTGTGAGACGCGTGGAGAGGCTCAATGCATTAGAAATTCATGTTTCTCTTTGGGATTTGCTTCCATTAAACGGTATTCCGACGTTCTGTGTGTGAGCAGAATCGTTTTATGACAGCTTGCACCTTAATAAGTCATATGTGTATGACGATATTAGAGGAAACAGCACCATCTGGTCACCTTCCCTTTGGTGATAAAAGTCATTTCACAGGCAGAGCATCTGGGTTTCCGCAATGCCCTCCTCTGCAACATGTGTGCCAGGGAGCCCGGCCGATGTGTCTCTGTGATAAACGTTTTACTGGGCTTTAATTTTACAGTGCAGTTCCCTTGGCACAAAATTGTCCTTTCTTTTGAAATTTTATTCATATTCTTAGTCATATTTCACAGTGTAGCTCTAGCCTTGGTGAAGTCTAGCATTGTAGAAGTAATAGACTTGGTCATTGCCTGATGTGAGTTATCACTGTAAATAATTGTAAAGGAGAGTACTAATTGTACTGAGAGTATGTAATTGCTGTCTTGGAAAAATACCATAATTAAAATGTTTACCCTTTCTGGCCTTTTTTTAGAAACGATTTACTCCCACACATCAAAAACATACTGATAGGTTAAGTGGATTCCTATAAAACTGGCTCTAAAGTATGTGAGACAGGGAAATTCAATTGTGAGCCCAACTGGGGACAGAGACAGATGTGAATTGTGACAATCTCTGTACAGCAATGTGGAATATGTTGCTACTATATAAGTAACAGTATAGAAATAAAATAAGTACAAATCCAGCTGATTTAGCTCAATCTAACGCATTTTCCAGTTTTCTAGTGTAGGTTTTTTACACTTCACTTCCAAAGCACAGATCTTGGGGACTCCCACTACGTACTTATTAGCCATAGATGCTGGATATGTCCTTAAAAGGGTTGTTTGAGTGCTTTATTTTAATTGCATGTTTCTGCTGCTTAACAAAACCAAAAACGATATGCTCACCTTTCCCCTCACTGTTGTTCCAGTGCAGCAAGTTTAGCCTATGTCTACACAGCAAATGTTAAGATGCCATCTAAAATCTGACAGCATTTTAACATCGCCATACTGTGTTATTTTGGCAAAAAAATGCGGTCGGTTTTCGGATTTTCTGCCGGCCCAGCACATTAACTGCACGGGAATCCGACGGAATCTGATGGAAGATAAAACATGTTCTATCTTCCAGCGGACTACAGCACAGATTATCTATTGCTGCCTATAGGCACAGGATTTTAGTTGGATTTTCCGGATTCTAAAAACTGCTTAAAAACCTACTGTAATTTTATGCTGTGTAGACATAGCCTTACTTGGTAGCACCTGGTGCCAGTAACCATAGTTGCTCCAGTGGTCATGTGCCATTCCCTTGGTAGAAGTGACCAGCTTGTGAACTGTGATGTCAAGTGAATGCCATGTGACCTCTGAAATCACTGACTGCAAAGGTCACATAGTGTTCACAGCAGCTGGATGTATATAGACACAAGGAGGTACTGGCCACACCTACAGGGCTGAAACAGTAGTAAGTTAAAGTTGAGCATATATTTTTGGGCTTCTGTTAGACAGCTTTAAAGGAGTTGTCTCCCCACAGTGTTTCAAAGAATGCATGAAAGAAATTCTCTGTCACTTCCTGGTTCAGACTAATTTGCATAAGCTCTGTGCTCAGTGCTGTGCTTTCATTTGCTAATTAGATCAGATTAGCTTCTCAAACTACTAGCAGGACCTTATCTGATCCCCAAAACAGAAGCCCTAATTACAGAGCTGTTTACTTGAGATAAATCAAGCTTTTTACTGTCTGGCAGCACAGGACACTGACTGACACTGCCAACCTGTGTGATGACTCACTCTCTGTTATCTCATTGAACAAACAGCCCAGGGAGATTTGTTTACAGGTCTGTTACTGAGGGAACTGAAATAGCCAGGGAGGTAATAAATTCACTTGTATCTCTTTAGGGAAAACAGAGGAAAAATGCAATATATTTGGAAAATGTCTTTATTTTGTGTTCCCTACAATTTGAAAGCTATTCTTTGTAGCGAGACAACCCCTTTAACTAAAAACTACAAAAAAAAAAAAAAACATTCAGAAAGCCCCATTAACCTCTTCCTGACGTTTGTAAGTTTATCATACTGTGACTTTTCTGCATGCTGGTGTGAACAGGTACAGGCAGTCCCCGGGTTACAAACGGGATAGGGACTGTAGATTTGTTCTTAAGTTGAATTTGTATGTAAGTCAGAGCAGATATATTTATTAAATTTAGCTCCAGCAAAATGTTGTTGTTTTTTGTTTTGGAGAGTGCAGGAAACAGTTTTTACATTTGTTTTGCTATTTGTGCCCCTGTTTGGAAGATTTCACCTTAATTTCTGTATCTCATGTGCTGCTCTGGCATGCTGGCACTTGGTTATAATGGGGCAAGTCTCAGTGTTTGATGTCAGCACGTCCAGCCACGCCCCAAAAGTCTCCGTTTGTAACTAGGGGACGGATGTAAGTCGGAACGATGTAAGTCAGGGACTGCCTGTATTAAGTTAATGTGCAGTTTTTATCATCTAATTGTTCTCCTAGTAGTGGGGTGTGTGAGCTGCTGCTCAACAATAACCTGTACCTGTTAATTTTTTCCAGGTAGCATATGGGCCAGAGTCGCCTGCTATGGGGATCAGTCTAGTCCAGCCATTGAGCTGTGAATATGGCCCAACAATTGTAGTGTTTTTTGAGTAATTAATGTCCCATTTTTCTATGTGTTTTTTCTGTAAATTGTTAGTGTAGGGACTCGCATGACATGAGGACCATTGACGCTGGTTGCGAGCTTGCGTACTGTGGCCCCTGTACCAACTAATACCTCATATTTAACATTTTTCCAGTATGGCATATTTTTTATATACTCAAGAATGCTGGGGAGCGGAGGGTGTCTGTATTTTGTGTTGGACACTCAGAAATGTGCTGGAAAGCCCACCTAATCTAATAGTATGAACGTCACTAATAGGTTGTAAGCCAGCATGGTATACCACACGTATCTCTATTTATGGCACTCTTCTGTATCACCTTATTTATATGCAATTGTAGTACCGGCAACCACCCCCTTCATGCATTGAGGGTATGTGAGTGTTTGTTTTGTTGGTATTTTTTCATTTGTGCAATCTCCCCATGCATTATACTGTGGCTTTTCAGCATGCTGGTGTGAACAGGTATTAAGTTAAAGGGGTTTTGCCACAATGTAATGTTGACGTGGGATCCTCCAAAATGGGCATTTAATCACTTTTCTAAATATATGTGATTACAAAAAGTGAAGCATCTGAGAGCTACAGCATTGCTCAGTCCCCCTTAGTTTCCTGACAGTTTACATTAGACACAACCAGGACACTGACAGGAGCTGATCTGGCCGCACTTGCGTGTTTGCATTTCTTATCTGTTGACAGGGAACATGAAGGAGCTTGCAAAGGGCTGGGGAGAAAAGTGCAGTGTATGAGACTGCTGTATAGAGAATCCACTGGTTGTAATGTAATTATTTAAGTAAACTTTGCAGATGCTCCCTGCTTCCTCGCTCTCTGCTCACCTCCCTGCCTATTCCCTTGTGACTCAGCATGCTTTGTTTATCTTCTCCCCTGAGCAGACAAGAGGTAAGGAACTCACTTTGTGGCAAAACCCCTTTAATGTGCAGTTTTTTATCATCTAATTGCTCACATACCCCACCTAGTAGTGGGGTATGTGAGCTGCTGCTCAGTAATTAGCTGCACCTGTTAATTTTTCCTAGGTAGCATATGGGCCAAAGTCGCCTGCTACTGGGTTCAGTTTAGTCCAGCCATTGAGCTGTGAATATGGCCCAAAATTGTTGTGTTTTTTGAGTAAGTAATGTCCCATTTTTATAAGTTTACATCATAGTCAGGTAGGGGTTAGCGCAAATTGATGTAAATGTATGCAATGGACATCATCGGCAGAGACAAAAGTTTACTCTGGTCACGGCTGATTAACCCCTTAGGTTATGTTCACACTGCTTATTGCGGCGCATCTAATACGCCTGATCAGCGCGTAATTCCAAAGCACGATCGTATTGTACGCACGGGGAGATCACACATAATCCATAGCTCTCTACTGTAATTGCGGCCTGCACTTTGCCACATATAAAGCGCAATATGGGTGTCCACAAACCTGAATTGGTGCCTAAAGAAAATCCTAATGAAAATGAGACCACAAAATCCAGTAGGTACTTTTCCTATTCTGAGGCTTGTGGTTGAGCCAAATAGCGCACTAGGGCCACATATGGGATAACTCTAAAAAGGCAAAATCATGGGAATTAATATTAAATTGTATTCCCCTACTATCATCTACCACGTTCCACTGAATAATGGATAATAGTTAAAAATCTATAAAAAAAAAAAAAAGGGAAAGTTTGAAATTTCACCTCCACTTTGCTTTAATATTTGTGAAACACCTAGAAGGTTGAAAAACTTTTTAAATGTTGTTTTGAATACCTTAATAGGTGCAGTTTCTTGGATGGAGTCATTTATGGGGGTATCTAACATAGCAAAAAATCTGTGTTGCAAATTTTTGAAAATGCCAAAAATGCCTACTAAATTTCTAAGCCTCCTAATATTGTAAAAAAATGAAGACGTTAAAAAAAATTATGTCAACATACAGTAGACAAATGGTAGATGCTAGTTATGAACTATTTTGTATGGAATAACTGTCTTACTCGCAGAAATTTTGAACTTTGAAAATGGCAATTTTTAAAACTTTTCACAACATTTTGATATTTTTCACAAATAAACAAGGACTGCATGGACCAACTGTCTTAAAGCACAATCTCTGAATCACATGGATAGGTAACATTATGAAAAAGTTATTCCCACATAAAGTGTCAGGTTTAAAAAAACGGGGCTCTGTCAAGGTCAAAACTGACTGTGTCCTTAAGGGGTTTAAAGAACCTGTGGCCTCTCCTGATATGTCAGTTGTTGTAAATATTAGTTTTCTCCATGAAATTACAATTCTGGAGCATCTTTCCTTAGATCTCTTTATGTTGTGTGGTTTTCCTGTTATTGCTCCCAAAAATATATTACTAAACTGTTAGATACCCTATCCCAGGACAGTGACCATGGTGTCCTCTTCAGTTTAAACAAATAGATGTCAAATCTTCCTCTGTTGGTCCACATATATAACTGCCTTAGCATACCATGTGATCATCCAACCAAATGGGGAAATTTCGGTTACAAACTGACCCAGGACACACTAAGGATTTGATGTATACCACATTGTTGACTGGGTTTTAGCAGTTGGGGGGGGGATGATATCTTGCATAGTCTGCCATTGTCTAATTATTCTTCAGAGAGTCAGTGTATGCGGGGACACACCCTTTTGTCAATTGGAATGGTATCACCCAGCTGACTATTTGTTAATACATTTCTAGAGAGAAGAGAGGTACAGCACTAAATAGAGTTATAGGAAAAATACCTAAGAATTGTTATTTCATAGAGAACACAAATATTTATTAACAGATAGTGGAGAGATGCTTGTTTAATTATCTATGATATACCTTATTTCACTAGTAAAATATGAGCAAGCAAACAATGCTTAGCTGTAGCCATGGCCTCAGAGATCAGTGATTGGAAATGTGTTTGTAATAGACACTATATTAGGAAATTAGGGCAAGTCTTCTGTTCTGCTAATTGAGTTCTATTTATAAAATCCCGGAGAACCACAGCTAACAACCTAATATAGTTTAGAAAAGTAACTGAAACATTTACGTGCTGAATTATTATTGTAAAGTTCTAAATTGCATGGATTCTTTTGGGAATTTGTAATCTGGAGCTAATTTGTAACAAACGTGTCCATGGATAAAAAAGAATATTATGATACACCTGCTAACTATCCTTGTAGTAAATTGACACATTTTGCGCAATTAAACATTAGTTGTATTAGTTGTTTTTTACATTTGGGAATAGTCCATCAATCTATTGATACAAATATAGACATACGTGTAACGCAGCTCATCCCACATTGTCCATCACATAAGCATTTGATCCTCCTCTTTGGACAGTCCTGGTCCTTGGTACAAGCCTTTTGACAGGTATGAGCTGTAGGATCGTTGTTTCGTGCAGGGCAGAGATCTGTAACATCCAAAAATGTAATGAATGAATGAAGCAATCTATCCATGAATGAAATCATCAGTCTGTCAAATAGACAAAAGAATAATGAGAATATATGGTGTCAATGCAAATATAAAGAATGATCTACCCTGGAATCTATACTATTCAATTTGTGCTGAACATGTAGAGGTTTGAAATTAGTGTGGTGTAATGTATTGTGCTACATGTGGACTTCTGTCCTACAGCTTTTGACTCTATACTTCTGAAGTGTCCTCTGGGCTATTCCCTTCATGTGATGTGCCCTGGGCTCTGTGCACTGGACACTCCCTCTATGTAAATGCTTGAGAGGTGACTCAAAAGCATATGAAAAGGGTTGTAAAGAATTCACTGCAGAGAGCCCCGGACTATTCCCTTTAATTCAGGTCTTGTGCCCCAGATATAAAGGTTGTTGCCTCGAGACCAGTGGCATAACTATAGGGGTCCCAGCAGTCGCGCTTTTAACAAAGATAAGGGGGACCACAGGCCTTCTCACTACAGTAGCGTTGCATCATTGGATCTCTTTATAGAACCAGTGATGCAGTGGTTAGTAATTGTTGCGCTGTGGCAGGTGCCCCTGCAACACAGCAAATGGAAGCTGTCCTAAAAAGCTGACAATCAGCACATGCTATACATGTATACCACTGACCCACGGAGCTGGTAATCAGTCTGCACTACATGGGGGTTGTCTATGCAACATGAACATACCTACCTAGTGGGGGTCTTACCTATCTAGCTACCTAATGGTTACCTATCGAACAAGGGACCTACCTACCTACCTACCTACCTACCTAATAAAGGTCTTACATACCTAACTAGTGGGGGGTCTTACTTAATCAGCTACCTAATGGAGATCTTATCTACTTGTAATGAAACGGCAGGGCACAGGTAGAGGGGAGGATGGGAGTAGTTTTACTAGGCACTTTTCATGGTGGCATCACTCACTAAATCTCTCATTCCTGTTCTGGCCCACATTACAATAAAGAGAGGGAACTGCAGCTTTGATGGTGTTCTTACCCCCAGGTGCGCACTCCCAGGGCTGCCATCTGTTATCTATAACCGTTTCAGGGCCCCATACAGCCAAATCCAATGGGGCCCCCACCCATAACTAGTTCCTATTTTTTAACATATCAGTGGGCGGCATTTTTGATTGGGGCCCCTGACAGGAGTACTGCCCAAACTACTCTATTGGCACCCCTGCGCACTCCATGATGGTGGGGGTAGTTCTCTCCTGCTGCAGTGGTGGTGTGCAGAGGCGTCCATGATGTTGTGCGGGAGACAGATGAAGGGTTAAAGGGAATGTGTCATCTAAAAATGACTTATTGTTTAACTCATGTTTTTATGTTAAACGTGTTTTTTATTATTATTATTTTTTTTTTTTCCATATGACTTTCAATATTTGTAATAATTATTAAGTCCTGCAGTTTTCACTTTGGCCCTTAAGCCTAATAATAGTCTGATACTTTCTGTTCTGTAGAGAGATTTTCAGTAGTCTGCTCATTATCAGCACAAGCAGGGTCAAACCAATGTGTATAGATAACACAGGATCCACCAGTCACAATAGGGAGATAGTCATGGCTCACCATCTCCCCCTCCCTGCACACCGACTTCTTCCCAGGTCACATTGCATGCCTAGAAAACTCTTCTATAGAAGTCTATGGGACTGAGTCAGCCTTAAGACTCCTATGTGCATGAATCTGCTGTAAAGTATCTCTCTAACTGCTGTTAAAGCAGTGCAAGCAAGAATGCTGTCCCCACGATCATATATAGATGACTGAATTTAGAAATCTACAATCAAAACATAAAAACGGCTAAGAAGAAAAGAATATGGATCAGGGTCTTGTTTTAATAAGTAAAAGAAAAAGATTGATGTCAGTTTCCCTGTAACATTGGTATAAAGCATCACTTGACCCTGTTATTTATCAGCAAGTTCTCAAACATGGCATCTCTCTTTCATATGGTTACAATCCTTTCTCTGCCTGCATTGCAGCTAGCAACCATCAGAGGTCCCCTCTAAAACAGTCCCTTGTTTAGATGCAGTCTTGATACTACAAGGTTTTGGAGAACTGCCATCCTAGCAACTTCCAGATGGAATTCAAGTGGATAGCAGGACGACCACAGGAGAACTGGATCTAGATGGGCCATGTCAAAGCAATCTGGACACCAGTCTGGGTTGTAGGCCAGCGGGGGACTTCCTCATGCACTACCTCTCATGTACACCTCCTTGTGTACTTGTCCAAAGCATCCTCTAATGCAGATAGACAGCAATCCTTTTCATAGAAGTCCTTAGTTCCCTAGCAGAGATCCATGGCTGGCTATTAAGGCTATGGGCCTTCCCAGTTGCAGTCTGGAATGGGCCCAGGCTTCAAAGGGTTAAGTGGAACCCTTCATCTTCTTCTGTGGTCTGATAGAGGTTCAGACAACAGGTATCCCAAGAACTTCTCCACACACTAATTAAACTAAGGCCTGTTTATAACCTTTTGATTTGACTTAACCTACCTATCCCCCTCTAGTATCCATAGTTGCAAAACTGAACACTCACAGTGCAATAATATCATCAAAGCAACTTAGCAGATTTTAGTCTGCTGCAGTACACACAACCCGCCACAGAGTTCACTCAAACGTCATGTCATCATCATTATTTTGGTGCAAAGCAGCATATCACCAGTGGTTCGGCACAAAATTACACAATAGTACACACAAGGGGTTTACAAATACAAAAGGTCAAACTCCTGTACACTACATATTGAGCTACCTGATGGGGGTCTTAGCTATCTGATGGGAGGGGTCTGCTTTTTTTTATCTGCCTACCTAATTCTGAGAGCTACTTTACATGCCTAATTAGTCTCTGCCTATCTCCCTGCCCAATGTAATTAGTTACCTATAGGGTAATTAGAGGGATGTACCTATCTGCTATATTGGGGGTATACCTACCTTATTTGGGGCACAAAAACTACAAGTAGAAGTGCAAAAGAGGGCCCTATTACTATCTGTGTGCACTTTTACTATATGGGGGTATAAATACTATGGAGACATAATTATAATTTGGGGCACTGAAGATGGGGAGCTTGTACATAATGTTGAGAAAAGGAAGGGAAGTATGGAAAAGGGAGGAATCTAAGATGTTTGTGCAGCAAAATCTGGAGATTCGAGTTCTCATGGTGGTCTGGACCGAATGGAGAAAAAAATTGAAAGAAAATGACACATCAGAGATGACGTCACCTGTAAATATTGGGTGTAAATGCACTGTAAAAAGGGCAATACATTACGTGGAAATCCCTAAAGAAGCATTTATGCTGTCTATCATACATGAAAAAACTTTGAGATTCTCGGTAAACATCTTTTTGATCAATATATGTGAACCGATAATCTCTAAGTTTTTTTCATGTATGATAGATAGCATAAATGCTTCTTTAGGGATTTCCACATAGTGTATTGCCCTTTTTGCAGTAGTGTGCCGCTGACAGTGGTGTGCGTGTGTACATGTATATATATATATATATAAATATATATATATATATATATATATATATATGTGTGTGCCACAGCCCTGCCGGTGGCACCCAGGTTTGCATATGTTTTTTGAGAAATGTTTTTTGTGCAGAACCATACGTTATATTTGGTGTATATTGATTTTAACCTATCTGACTCCATTTTGGTTTTCTGCACCCGCCCACTCTCACAGGCTGTCATAAGAAGTGCAGCTTGCAGGTTGGGTGTGTTTTTTTATTTTTTTTCTCTCTGTATAATGGAGGTCGGTTGACCCAGTGAGAGGCCTGGAATTGGCTCTATTGAGAGGTAAAGATAGTATAGGACTGCCCGATCTGAGATCACGTTGAAAGTCGTGGGCAGCTTAAACATCTTTTGATCAAAATATGTCAACCGAGAATCTCAAAGTTTTTTCATGTATAAATGCACTGTAATCACTTATATGGTCTACAGAGCATCTGTGTACAACTGGTACTATCATACCTCCCAACTTTTAGAGATTGCAAAGAGGGACACATCAGGCCACACGCCCAAACACATGACATCACACCAAGACACGACTCTGACCACGCCCAAACACATATTTGCCAACGTTTTTGATAGCCAAAAAGGGACACATTTTCAGGATTGCTTTGTATCCAATGATGAAATATTAAGTAAGTTGTTATGTAATATACAGCTAGGAAGCAATCAGATACTTTTTAAAGGAATATTTTCAGTTTATTGCCGCAAATCTATTTCCCAAATGAAAAAGAAGGACATTTATAGAGCTATAGAGGGTTATAGATAGGGACTGTCCCTCCAAAATAGGGATACTTGGGAGATATGGGCACTATGTATGTGATGGTCGTATGCGGGCAAGATCTGGCAGTATTATTTGATCCTTATGTAGTGCTATTATTTGCATTGATGGTCTTTTATAATGGTCTTTTTAGTAACCATATGATAGTAGCATGTATAGTTAGATATTTGCTCCATATATAGGTCTATTATTTGGTAACTGTATGGCTGTATTATTTAGAGGTATCACACTATCATCTAAAGATTAGTGCTTTTGAAGAGGCACATTTTTCACCATTGATGTTCTTTATACAGGGTACTGCTGAGGTGATGGAAAGCACATAAAATAAATGACAGGAAAATGTGCTTTTCTTTCCATTAACCCTTACCGCCAGAGCCAGTTTTGGCCTCTCTGACAGAGCCCAATTTTTTTTAAATCTGACATGTGTCACTTTATGTGAGAATAACTTTTTGACACTTTTACCTATCCATGTAATTCAGAGACTGTTTTCTCGTGACACATTGTGCATTAAGTTAGTAAGAAATTTTGGTCCAAAAAGTCCTTGTTTATTAGTGAAAAATATCAAAGTATTGTGAAAAATTTGAAAAATTTACCATTTTCAAACTTCAAAAATCTCTGCTTGTAAGGCAGATAGTTATTCCACTCAAAATAGTTTATAACTAGCATCTACCATATGTCTGCTGTAGGTTGGAATAATTTTTTAAATGTCTTTTTTTTATGACATTAGGGGCTTAGAAATTTAGTAGTAATTTTTCACATTTTCAAGAAAATTTGCAATATATATTGTTTTAGGAACCAGTCCTGCTCTGACGTGGCTTTGAGGGGCGTGTATATTAGATAACCCCATAAATGACTCCATCTAAGAAACTACACCCCTTAAAATATTCAAAATAGCATTTAGGAAGTTTATTAACCCATTAGGTGTTTCACCGGAATTAAAGCAAAGTGGAGGTGAAATTTTTGCAGATTTTCAATTTTTATCCATTATTCACTAGAATACAGTAGATGTGACCTGGGAAATGCCACTTAATATTGATTCCCAAAATTCTGCTGTTTTCAGAGATATCCCATATGTAGTCCTAGTGCCCTATTTGGCTCAACCACAAGCCCCAGAATAGGAGGAGCACCTACTAGACTCTGGGGTCTCATTTTCATTACGATTTTATTTAGGCGCCATTTCAGGTTTGCAGGCACCCTAACCTGCTAAAACTCAATAAACACCTATAAAAAGACACCATATTGTAAACGACACCCCTTAAGGAATATATCCAGGGATGAAGTGAGTATATCGACTCCACAGATGTTTCGCAAATCTTTTTAGCATTAAACTGTGAAAATGAAGACTTTTTTTTTCCAACAATCTGCAATTTTAGCTGAAAATGCTGAATTTTTACAAAGAGTCCTGGAAAAAAAGCACCCCAAATTTTGTTATGCAATTTCTTTCAAGTTCGACAATATCCTACATGTGGGTGTAGGTTGCTGTTTGAGCGCATGGCAGGGCATACAAAGGAGGGAGTGCTAATTGGCTTTTGGAATGCAAATCTTGGTGGGTGCCATGTTGCATCTGCAAACCCCCTAAATACCAGAACAGGTGGAACCTTCCAGAAGTCACCCCATTTTGGATTCAACACCCCTCATGGATCTCTTCTAGGGGTGTATTGAGCATTTTGGGTACACAGGTGTTCCATAGTTTTCTTTTGTATTGGTCCATGAAAATGGGGGGAAAAAATACCGTTCGGTCATTGTCTTTTGGGTTTAAATTTTACAGTGTTCGCCGTCCAGTGTAAATGACAGGATAACTTTACCATTGGGTCAGTATAATTGCAATTATATATTTTTTTTATAGTTTTTTATGTTTTATTACTTTTACACAATAGAAATATGTCTATAAAATTGCGTTTTTATGTTGTCCTATTTTGACAGCCATAACTTTCTTACTTTTCTGTTTACGGAGCTGATTATAGGCTTTTTCTTTGCGGGATGAGTTGACGTTTTTATTGGTACCATTATGGGGTTCATATGACGCTTTGATCACTTTTATCGAGGTTTTTGTGAGGTGTTTTGAACAAAATACGGCAATCCTGGTAGTGTTTTTTATTTTTATTTATTACAGCGGTCACCGTGTGGTATAAATAACATGCTAGCATTACTCAGCAGGTCAATACGATTACAGCGATACCCAATTTTTATATTTTTTATGTTTTACTGCTTTTACACAATAAAATCACTTTTATTCAAAAAGGAAAACACGTTTTGCATCACCATAGTCTGAGAGCCATAACTTTTTTGTTTTTCTGTGTACGGAGCTATATAGCAGCTTGTTTTTTGTGTTTTTATTGTGTAAAACAATATTTATGCATTGCTGTCTAGTCGTTACGCATGCAACGATACCAAATATGGGTACTTTATTTACTTTTGATCTTTTTTGGGGCGATTGGCATTTGTAAAGGGGAAAAGGGCGATGTACGTGTTTTATTTTATTTTTCCTGTTTGCGTTTTACTTTTATACACTTTTTTTTTACACTTTTTTCACTTTTCCCCAGGGGGGAATTGCATGAGCGATCTTCAAATACCTCATACAATAGGAGATCAGTACACAGCTTAGTGCTGTGTTCTGGTCTCCATGGCAACTGTCAATCACCCTGCTCGGCAATGCCCACAATTAGAGATGGCCGAATTTCTCAAAAATTTTGGTTCGGTCACTTCGCCGAATTTTCTGACAAAATTCGTTTCGGACCGAATTACTTCGGCACGAATCACGTTAAAAAACAGCTATTTCCAGGCTGCCCAGAGCCTGCAGGGTGCTGTAGAACGTTGTGCCATGCTTAAATATGCAGAGGGAGCTTGGTTTGGTCTTCATACAATGTTGTGTTTTAGTTTTGACTACGCACATGACTGCCGCCGCTCTTAGAATCGCTTCACTATAAAATTCCCTGGGCACTTAAGAGGGCAAAACTGACCAAAAAACTCAAGCGGGAATGTAGCCTGATAAAGTCATGCTAGCGAAAGCTGGAAAAAAACAAGCTGAGAGCTCAGGTGGCAACATTAGTGATAGAGTGTGGAGGTGACGGCGGCAGCCACAGCAGCATGAGGTCAGGCAGTGGCACAATGACATTCTGGAGGTGGCAAAAACAGTATTAGGCCACAGAGTGGCACAATCACACAGTGTGGAGGTCATGGCAGCAGCAGCATGAGGTCAGGCAGTGGCACAATGACATTCTGGAGGCGGAAAAAACAGTATTAGGGCACAGAGTGGCACAATCACACAGTGTGGAGGTCACGGCGGCAGCAGTATGAGGTCAGACAGTGGCACAATGGCATTCTGGAGGGGGCAAAACAGTATTAGGCAACAGAGAGGCACAACCCCAACAGTGTGGGGGTCCGGGGGCAGCAAAAGAGGTCAGGCATGGCACAATGACATTAGGGAGGGGGGGAAAAAACAGTATTAGGCCCCAGAGGGGCACAATGATACAGTGTGGAGGTCACGCGGAAAGCAGTAATGAGGTCAGACAGGGGCACAATAAACTTTATGGAGGCGGAAAAACAGTATTAGGCACAGAGTGGCACAATCCAAAGTGTGGGGGCAGGGCGGCAGCAGTAATAGCAGACATGGCCAAGGGCATTCTGGAGGGCAAACAGATTAGGCCACAGATGGCACAATCACACAGTGTGGAGTCACGGGGCAGCAGATGGGGTCGGCCCGGGGCACAATACTTTAGGAGGGGGGGAAAAACAGAATTAAGCCACAGAGTGGCACAATCACACAGTGGGGAGGCACGGCGCAGATGGGTCGGCAGTGGCACAATGATATTAGGAGCGGCAAAACAGTATTAGGCCACAGAGGGGCACAATGATCCCGTGTGGAGGTCCGGCACGAAAGAAAGAGGTCAGACATGGCAAAAATGACATTATGGAGGCGGCAAACGTATTGGGGCCACAGATGGCACAATCACACAGTGTGGAGGTCCGGCGGCAGCACAGAGGTCAGACATGGCACAATGACACAGGGGTGGGGGGCACGACAGGAGTCAAGCAGCAGCATGGGGTCAAGAGTGGCCAATGCATTCTGCGGGTGGCAAAATAGTATTGGGCCACAGAGCGGCACAAGACTGAGAGCGGAGGTCACGGCGGCAGCAGCATGGGGGTCAGGCAGGGGCACAATGACAAGATGGAGGTATGACAGAGCAACAGCATGAGGTCAGAGAGTGGCACAATACATTCTGGGGGCAAAACAGTCCCCCAGGCCGCAATGCAAATGACACCGTTGGGGGATGTCAGGGGCAACAGCAACAGCACAGCAGCAAGCACATAGAGCGGCACAAAGACAGGTGTTGGGGGGGGGTGGCAATACCAGTCCCGGGAAAAGACGGTGGGGGGCAGATGGAGAAACTATCAGCAGATGTGTGGCATCGGGCGGTGGCGGCACAGAATAGGGGCTGAGGCGGGTAGTTTGAACCCAACGACCCTAAGGCTTTGGTTGTGGAAATCCGGGGCCATCCACGCCTGTTTCATTTTGAAAAAGGGTCAGTCTTCAACATTTCCCGTGGACAAGGGGTTCTCCTTGGGGTAACGGGGGCCCCCGCCGCACGAAAAACCCCTCTGAGCCCCACTACGGGCCGGGCAGGACAGCTTCTCCACTGAAAACTCGGCAAGTTGCGGCCACACATCCATTTGGCTGCCCATAGTCCAGGATCTTCTAACTGGGGGGGCAGAGTGCTGTCCAAGTGGGGCCACAACCTGTTGGTTCAGGAATCCCCCATGTCTGCTGCTGCTGCTGCTGCTGGGACTCCCCCTCCCAAAGGCGGGTGAAGGAAGCTGCCATTAGGACTCCAGACTTAGGTTACTGCGATGGAGCTGTACTGCTCCAAACCCCCCCCCCTTCCCCCCAGCAGCCGCGCAGTATTAGTAGCGCTGGGGAAACCCCCCGGTCAGACCTGTCAGGGGGGGACATGCCGCAAAAGGGCAGCCCCCAACGATTACGGAGGATTTCCCTATAGATTTGATTTTTGTTTTCCCTCTCAAAGCTGGAAAAAGGGCTCCCTTTTGGCCCGGGTAGCGAGGTCCAAAGGGGGGAGCCAGAAGTCATCCCTTCCCGGGATCGACTATTCGGCTGTCACTACCGGGCAAATAAGCATGCGCGGGACATCTGCACAATGACCCGGGGGGCCCCTGCCTCCATTTCCACTGTATATTTCCACGGTGCTTGGGATCATCTGCTCGTCTTCCTCCCCCCCATCCACCCCCCCCAGCGCTCCTGCTCCCCCCCTTTCACCTGGGTAAAAAAATCCACTCATTTCACCAAACATTCTTCTGCTCCAATGTCCTCCTCCCCTCCCCCCCCCCTCCATTTCAGTCCCCCCGGACTCATGTGCCACGAGATGTAGTCCCACTCTCCAGTCCCCTCCCCAGAAAATTTTTTCAGCATCGTTCCGGACTGAAGCATGGAATGACGTTATTCATCCCGATTCCTGGCACTGACAAATAACGGGCCTCCTCAATGGCCTCAACAAACCGGGTGTCCGCATGACTCCCACTGGCTGACATCAAAGTTACACGGGGGAGTACTTCTTCTCCTGGATCATAAAAAAAATCGTTAATGGCCCTTTCTCTGTTCATACATCCGGTCCAACATGTGAGGCGGGAAATTTCCACGGGGGGAAACATCGCATATCAGACGTTTTGGGGGGAGGCCGTCTGCCGCTCAACCGAGGAGGGGTTCCTGGCTTTGTACGAAAGGATAAAGTGCATGCACATTTTCCCCCTGGCCTTTTTCAGAATGTTCTGAAATCGGGAAGACTTCGGGAACCCTTTTTACAACCAGATTGAACACTGCCCCAGGCAGGGCGCATGGACCATCCCCCCGGGTCCGCGGGGACACCATGTTCCTCCATTTGCCCTCACCTTTGTTCCGATTTGCATTTTTGGCACGGAGAAGCCACCATCGATTTCTTGCAGCATACGCGGAGCATTTCCCCCCGTGTGACTTCGTTCGCCGAGGCAACAGGTGTAGAATGCGTGCACCGCTTTTCCCTACCTGTGGTATGATGGAGCATATTTTGGGGAGGCTAGAGGTGGAGGAGAGGAGGCGGACATTGGCCAGGAGCAGCAGTTTGACAACGTGGAGGGAGAAAGCGGCGTCTCCTGTAAATTTTGGTGGCCTGGGCAGGAAGCACATTCACCCAGGGGGGCCGTAAAGGACATGTACGGCCCTACCGTATTACAAAGCTCCAACGCCCCCGGTTGCCGTGTACCTTTGGAACAAACCGATAAGCCAAGGACTGACCCACTTTTGTTCTACATATTTATAATTTCGGGTACGCCTTTTTTTGGAAAAGAAATTACGGTTTGGGAACTCTCCATCCGGCTCGCACAAGCCATTAGTTTTCTGAATGGTGCAGAGTCCACCTTTGGAAAGGGAGGACTGCAGCCCAAAAAACTTGGACATAAACACGGTCAGCTCTGCCCCCTTAAAAAAAAATGGTTGGACGCATACTGTTGTCTTTTTTAAAAATCGCCTCTCTGACGACTGCGGGCGCCTAGTAGCGGGGAAGGAGCTCTGGGGCCGGGAGAGGATGTCAAAGAAAAACCTGCCTTCTGAAAGGGGGTGGGGACCCTTTGACGGGCTGAAATGGAAATGCGGCCACGCCGCTGCTGCTGCTGCGCGGCGGATGGCCAACCACACTGAGCCACGTTTCTCCCAGGCCACCGGGTGGTACGCTGCTGGTTTTACGCAGGGCCTTGTGCCAACGTTAGCTCCCTGGCCACGCCTTTTCACTTTCTCCCACAATTCTACATATACCCATATTCGGCTCCTCCTTTCTTAGCAAAGAACTCCACATCCGCCGAGAGCGATTTTACCCGCCAACGCCCGCACTGATGACTACTGCCGCCGCGCCCCTCCTAGGCCCCTGTGCCGCTCTGTCTTGGACCTGCGAAGCGGTTTTCTACCCCGTGGCCGCTTGGGTCCCGACCTCACACTGCTCTACCCTGCGACTCACGGCCCCCAACCCCCTTTCTGGGTGCGGCCCCTGCTGAAGCGCAAGCTGACGCCCTCTTCTCCTGACATGATGAAGCCTTGCTTCACCCGGGCCCCCAAATGCGGTCGGGTACACATCATCTATTTGTGTTTTCATCGCACTACGTCCTCAACACCGTCTTGGGAAGCCGAGGCTGACCTCTCACCACTGACCTCCCATGCCACCTCCAATCATACTTTTTCCGCCACGCAAAAGCTGGGGATATGGCCCCATTTCTTTGCTGCCCCACGCGATGCCCCCTCAAATTGTTTTTTCCCCGCTAATAGTGGCGCTGAGCCCAGCCACAAGTAGATCCCCGGCTGAGGGGAACTGGGTGGGACAAGGCGGGCTGAGACATGAGGGGCCGCGACCCGCTCCCGGCCATGCCAAAAAGTTTTGTGTCTGGGTTCCCACCGACTCTTGGCTGGGGGTTTTCAATTCATCTGGGAGGGAAAAGGGTACCTAGTCAAAACCCAACAAAACCCTTGGTTTCTGAACAACACACGGCCGCTAGATGAAGCGGGAGTTGTGGCCTCAAACCCAGTGACCCCTGCTGCACGCCCCTTTGGCTGGTTTCTGCACCTGGGCCCGTTTTAGAAATGGTTGTGCCCCCTGCCCCTCGCATTGCAGACCTGCCACCTCCTGTCTGACAACTGTTTTTTCTAAAAAGACAACACTTTGTAAAATTTGCCTTTTCTTGTAATTGGCTACCAAAAAAAAATATATAAATTTGGGGGTTGAAAAAACGGTTTTTTTTTGTCAGCACAGCACAAAACAACGCTTAATTAACCCCGGATGTAAAATTGGGGGGGGCCATAGAATTGAGCCCCCACAAACAAATAGCGGGGTTTTCAATTGGTTTTTTCTACGCCACACAACAAAGAACAGTTGTAATTTGCCTTTGCTTGTGAATTAGCTACCAAAAAAAAATATATATTTGGGGTTGAAAAAGACGGTTTATTTTTGTCAGCACACCAGCAAAAAAACGCTTAATTAACCCCTGGATGTAAATTTCGCCAAAAAATTTAGCCGCACAAAAAAGTAGCGTTGTACGGTTAAATGCGTGTTTTTTACCCACACAACAAGAATGCAGTTGTAATTAGCCTTTGCTTTTGAATTGGGTACCAAAAAAAAATATAAATTTTTTGGCTTGAAAAAAACGGTTTAATTTTTGTCACACCCCAGCAAAACAAAGCTAATTAACCCCTGGATGTAAATTGCGCCAAAGAATTGACCGCACAAAAATAGGTGTTACAATTGCGTGTTTTCTACCCACACCCAAAAAGAAATACGTTGTAATTAGCATTTTCTTGTGATTTAGGCTACCAAAAAAAATAAATAAATTTGTTGTTGAAAAAAGACGGTTTTTTTTTTTGTCACACACCAGCAAAACAACGCTTAATTAACCCCGGGGGGTAAATTGCGCCAAAAAATTTTAGCCGCACAAACTATAGCTTTTTACGTGTTTTCAATTTCGTGTTTTTCTACGCCACAAAAAAAGATTTTTTTTAAGTTTAATTACCTTTTTCTTTTGAATTAGGCTACAAAAAAAACAATATATATTTTGGCTTGAAAAAACGGGTTTTTTTTTTTGTCAGCAACCAGCAAAAAACCTTAATTTTAAACCCGGTGTAAATTGCGCCAAAGAAATTTAGCCGCACAAAATAGACTTTGTAGCGTGTTTCAATTGTGTTTTTCACCCCCCCAACAAAAGATACGTTGTAATTAGCCTTTGCTTGTGAATTAGGCTACCCAAAAAAAAATATATATATTTGGCGTTGAAAAAAACGGTTTATTTTTTTAGCAAGCAGCAAAACAACGCTTAAAAAAACCCCTGGATGTAATTGCGCAATAAATTGAGCCGCACAAACTATAGCGGTTACAAGCGTGTTTTCTTTACGCCCCAAACAAAAAACAGTTTTTTAATTAGCCTTTGCTTTTGAATTAGCTACCAAAAAAAAAATATATATATTTGCTTTTAAAAAGCGGTTTATTTTTGCAGCCACCAGCAAAACAACGCTTAAAAACCCCTGGATGAAATTGGGGCCAAAAAATTGAGCCGCACAAACTAGTACTTTGTAGCTGTTACAATTGCGTGTTTTCTCGCCACACAAAAGAGAACAGTTGTAATTAGCCTTTGCTTTTTGAATTAGGCTACCAAAAAAAAATATAATATTTGCCTTGAAAAAGACGGTTTTTTTTTTGTCAGCCACCGCAAAAAAAACCTAATTAAACCCCCGGATGTAAATTGCGCCAAAGAATGAGCCGCCAAACTAATACTTGTACGTGTACAATTGGTGTTTTTTTACGCCACACAACAAAGATACATGTAATTTGCCTTTTCTTTTTGAATTAGGCTACCAAAAAAAATAATATATTTTGGCGTTGAAAAAAAGGAAAGGTTTTTTTGTCACACGCAGCAAAACAACGCTTTTTAAATTTAACCCCTGGGTGTAAATTGCGCAATAGAATTGGCCGCACAAACTAGTAGCGTGTTTTCAATTCGTGTTTTTTACGCCACACAACAAGAATACAGTTGTAATTAGCCTTTTCTTGTGAATTAGGCTACCAAAAAAAAATATAAAATTTTGGGGTTAAAAAAACGGTTTTTTTTTTTCACACACCACAAAACAACGCTTAAATTTAACCCCGGATGTAAATTTTTTCGCCAAAGAATTGAGCCGCAAAAAACAGTAGCGTGTTACAATTGCGTGTTTTTCTACGCCCCACAAAAAGAGATACAGTTGTAATTACCTTTGCTTGTGAATTAGGCTACCAAAAAAAATATTATATTTGGCGTTGAAAAAGACGGTTTTTTTTTTTCAGCACCCCACAAAACAACGCTTTAAATTTAAACCCCCGGATTAAATTGCCCAAAAATTGAGCCGCACAAACTATAGTTTGAGCGTGTTACAATTTCGTGTTTTTCTACGCCACACAACAAAAAACAGTTGAAAAAAGCCTTTGCTTTTGAATTAGGCTACCAAAAAAAAAAATAATATTTGGCGTTGAAAAGACGTTTTTTTTTGTCAGCACACCACAAAAAAAAACGCTAATTAACCCCCGGATGTAAAAATTTCGCAATAGAATTCAGCACCAAAAAAGAATGGGGATTTGTATTGAAAAAAAGCTGTTTTTTTAAATGAATACAACAGGAAACGGCTAGATCCCACTTGGATATTAATTATATGCAGCTGCAGTGGGGGCCCCCCGGATTTCAATCCAATACCCCAAAAAATCAAAAAAACATTCAGAGAACATCTCTGAGACAAGCTGAACACCCCACAGAAAACGCTGTATAAAAATCAGTTCTTCAGAAAGCGCATCACCCGCAGCAGCACCTTCCCTACATACAGTGAGAGCGGTATGAGCTCCAGCGGCGCGCTCGGCTTTATTCGGTGACGTCACAGAATCCCGCCGGTCTCTGATTGGCTTCATCTCTGCACATGTCATGTAGGCTATGCCCTTCTTCTTCCCAGAGTGCTTTGCCCCATGTAGCGCCATGTGCTCGCAGCCATTTTATCAATCAAAAGCACACTTCGTTCACCCGAAGTACCCCAAAGTTCGACTTCGTTCCGAACCGAAGTTTTCCTGAAATTCTAAACGAATTCCACTTCGTTAGAATCAATTCGCCATCTCTACCCACAATGCAATGCTGGGCATGGTGACGTTGCAGACAGCCCGGGAAGTGATTTTCACGTCCCGGGCTGTCTGGGAGGAGACAGTAATGGCACAATTGTGCGGCAGCTGCGACGAGAGCAGACAGAAGAAGCTCCCTCCTCCTGCCTGCAACTTAGCTCCGACGATATTAATAGATCGTCGGAGCTAAGGGGTTAAACACCCGCAGGCGGAACTCACTCTGGCCACGGGTGATGTGGCATGAGGCCAGCGGTAATATACCCAGATCGCCAAGACGTACCCATACATCCATGTGCGGGAATGCACTTCCAGCTAGGATGTATGGGTACATCTAATGTCGGAAAGGGGTTAATTTATGTGCCTCAGTTACTAATGTGTCATTAAAAATGTTATGTAAACCCAGTCTTTTTTAGCAAGTTATAACACAGAGGACTTGGGCCGCAGATATTTTAGGACCCTAGCCATGCTCCTGGGCCAGGAAACAAAACTGCTGACAGACTCCATTTAAATGTGGCATTTAAGCACTGCTGGCAATTTCTTGGAGTACTTTACACCTGTGCTGATAACAAAAGTCAGTAAGAGATAGACTTTGGGTGCGTTCACACAGCGCAGTTTTGGTGCAGTTTTAACTGCGCTCCAATTAAACTGCCTTTATTACCAGCAAGCTTTTTCCCTTATCTAAACTGTCTGGAGAGTGAATATTCAGTTAGTGTGTCTGTAATCCACAAGACTTCAAACACAGTGATTGATTACTTACTTGAAAAACCTTTCTGAACAATTTATACAACTGAAAGGGTGCTTTCACACAGTGCGTTTTTTAATGCGTTTTTTTGTTCAGGATGGCACAGCAATTAATTAATAGGTGTCGCCAGAACACCAGGAAAGGGAGTAGGAAGAGAAAAAGTCTGGGACATAGAGGGTGAGAAGCAGGAGCGTAACTAGAGAAGCCTGGGCCCCATAGCAAGCTTTTGGATGGGGCCTCTTCCCTGCCTCCCTGATCACGAACATTTACCAGGACCTCTTAGGTCATGCAGTTAGATAATCCAAGGAGTGAACACCTCACAATAGATTTGACCATCATACTGCTACCAGAAAAATCCCACTATACCCAGATCAACATTACCAATAGCGCTACAACATATGGAACAGATTATACCGCAAGAACACGACCACAAATTACCACCAAACAGCGACTGAATAATACCCCTATACTCTTACTGAATAAAGATCTGTATATAAAAAAGACCGCCATATAGCATACATGCCAACTCTCACGTTTTTGGCGGGGGGGTCCCGCTATTTGGGGTCCCCTCCCGCCCTCCCGGGAGTTGGCATTCTCCCCTGCCGCCTGCAGGCGGCTGGGGGTCCTTTAAATTACCGCGGCGCAAGAGTAGCGCTGGTGCGCTACTCTTGCGCCGCGGGACCGCTACCTACAGGGGTGAAGCGGCCGCAGCGGCCGCTCACCCGCCCGCGGTCTCACTGTGCGGGGAGGAGGCAGGAGGGATCGCTCCCTCCTCCTCCTCTCCCTGTATGTACGGCGCCGGTGTGTGCGCCGTACATACAGGTGAACGGCGCAGGGGGAAGTGACGCGCGGCTGCAGGGGAATGACGCGCGGTCTGCTCTCACTTCCCCCCTGCGCCGCTGAAGAGATCGGGCAGGAGCTGGCCACGCTGCAGGAGCCTGGTAAGTGTAAGTGGATTTTATTATTTGATTTTTATTAGCTTTAGGGGCTCTACCTGGCTAACAGAGATGGCAACTACCTGGCAACAGAGGGGCTGCACTTAACCTGGCAAACAGAGGGTGGGGCACTACTGGTAACAAAGGGGCACTACCTGTCAACAGAGTGGGGCATACCGTCAACAGAGGGGACATCGTGGAACCCTGGCAACAGAGGGGGCAAGCTACCTGAGCAACAGAGGGGACACTACCTGAGCTATAACAATGGTGGCAACTACCTGGCAACAGAGGGTGCACTACCTGCCTAATCAGATTGGGGGCACTAACCTGTGCAACAGAGGGTGCACCTACCTTGCAACAGAGGGGACCCTAACCTAGGCAACAGATGGGCACTCCGCATACAAAGGGGGCACTACCTGGCTAAACAAGATGGGGGCACTACCTGCACAGAGGGGGCACTACCTTGCAACAGAGTGGGACACTACTGGCATACAAGAGGGACACTAGCCTGGCAACAGAGGGGGCACTACCTGGCTAACAGTGGGGGCACATACCTGGCAAACTAGTTTGCGGGGCATCTACCTGGCAACAGAGGGGAGGCAACTACTGGAACAGATAGGTGTCTTCCTACCTGGCAAACAGATGGGGGCACGTCCTGCAAAACAGGCATGGGCACTACGTTGGGAGCAAACAGATGGGGGCACTACTGGCAGAACAGATGGGGGAGCACTACCTAGGAGCAACATGAGGGGATACATTCTACCTGGGCAAACCAATGGTGTGCACTAAACCTGGCAAATCAATGGGGGCACACCTGTCAATAAAACGAGATCTGGGTGGAGCATCTACCTGCTCAAACAGATTGGGGGCCCCTACCGACTGTGCTCAACAATAGGGGGAGCACCAACCTGGCTCACAAAGGGGGGCATCTAACACATGGCTACGAACATTGCGTGGTCTGCTCTTACTTGCCAGAAGGCGTGCTAATCTACTTGACCAACACACATGGGCGCATCTACCCGGCCTGTAAGGTTGCACTAACCTCGGATTATGTTGGGGCCGACTACCTACTAAAGGGTCATCTACCTCTGGCTATCTTCCAAGCCGATTATGACAGGTTAGTTGAAGTCGGGTGTGGCTATTTTTTGAAGTGGGCGTCTGGCATACCAACAAGACATGGCGGCCCGTGTCCATTAGCTAATTTTTGCGGCCAGCGCGTCGCGCGTAAGCGCGCCGCCCACCTTTACACAAAATTTCTCCTGCATTTTCTTCGCCTTTCGCGAGACAAGTCTGAGAGCAACTAGTCCATACCTAGTCTTAGACGAG
The DNA here is from genome assembly GCA_025379985.1 of Phyllomedusa bahiana. NCBI lineage: Eukaryota > Metazoa > Chordata > Amphibia > Anura > Hylidae > Phyllomedusa > Phyllomedusa bahiana. The sequence continues at coordinate 54,169 of JAODAL010012446.1, read as the reverse complement.
CATAAATTAGCTGGCTATAAACTAACCAGTCGTTACATGAACTTCTCATCTAATCCAGCAGACTGTAATAATTGACATCTTGAGCCTACAATCAGTGACCAGATAACAAGTGGTAGACACACGCAAGTAGTATTACAGAGACTGCCCTACAGACTTGTATATTACCTCCAATACAGTGACCACATAGTGAGGCTAGACACCAGTGGTACATACCCCCTGACATTGCAGCACTTATATTCAGACTCCATAACAAGTAGTACCAATCATAGCTGGTGAAGATCACCCAAGTGTATACAGAGCTCTGCGGACTCTATAAACAGTATTATATCGCAGTTACACTCTTTGACTACACAGTGTGAGGCATATTTCTCTAATCGTCGTTGACCATTTCATCCCTTTTTGTTCTGCATCCATCTACCCACCACCCACTGATTAAACTTTCTCCCAGGACAACACTTGTCCCTTGCACCATTTAGACCTAAATATCTATAGAATCCTCACTTTTTCCAGCACCTCACTTCCCTTGCGACCACTCTCCCCACCTTCTAGTACAGTGGTCCCTATGTGGTGCGGAAGAACCTGGGTATAGTGAAAAGGGCCCACAGCTTATAGACTACCTAAGGGGAGGGAGAGGAACAGAGGAATTCACCCCCTGGAGACTATTGTGAGTTACCAGTAATCGTCCTGTATCCCTTCAGCATCATGTAACCAACAGACAGAATTCCTATTCAGGACTAGCGTTTGGTAATCGGCGCCTTATAGGCTCTCAATTAAGGCAGAGTCTAGGCCTACAGGTAGTATAGAGCGTACCAACGGAAGGGTACCTTCTGGTCCACTACAACCATCGCAAGCACGTGCGCAACACCGCAGATTAGCCAGGAAGCGGACAGTGCTAAAGTAGGCTCCCACGTAAAGGCGTGTTTCCTCCAGAGCCACGCCGCACAAAGCACGGGCATTTGTGACTTCCTGACGAGGCGGGGAATTTACTACCCAGGATCCTCTAACAGCCCTTACTCGACTCTTATCGCGGCGTGCTTTGCGGTCCGAGAAGACGTGCCAGTGAACAGCGAGGTACCGATTCGTAGAGACAAAACCGTTAGTCGTGAGGGGAGGTCAGGCAGGAGGTCGGCAAAGGCGGCAGATGGTATCGATGGTTGATGAGGTTTTAGGCCGCCCTGAAGGTCCAATTTGAGGAAAACCACCTTCGGCTTCGCCCGGAGTATCGATCGAAGAGGCTCTAGGAGATTTCAGTGTGGTATGGTATTGTAGAATCTTCAGCCGTGATTTTGTTTACGCCCTCAGTAATCGAACTACACGGACGAAGAGAAGGCCACTTTTTCTGTACAAAGAAGAACCAAATCCGGCTTGTACGAGATGAAATTATACGTAATAAAACCCTATCTGTAAGATGTTCACTTGAAATATGGCCGACATGTGCCTAGACAATCTCAGGTACGTGCAGTGAGAGTAAGACGCCATACCCCGTGGGGAGAGAGGCTGAGGTAACCGGAGGAGTGAGGAATCAATCTAGGCGCATCAACCCATAGCGGCTTAGAGGGGGGTCGTTCAAACATCTCAGCCGTGTTTCTCCTAGGAATATAAGTCCCGGAAAAGGCCTGGTACTCACTGCAGTCCTGGCAGGATACTTAAAAGGTTGGACTAGACTGGAAAAGAGGTGGGCACCTGTCGTGGTGCCCACCATAAACAGAAGATCCTGGGCACTCTCGATCGCCAACGCAGGACCGGTCGTCACTTGTCCTTACCAATTCAATGGTAGGGGCGTTGGACGATGCTAGAGCCCAGGGTAGCCTAGGACCAGGAATCGCCGAGGAAGGCAACGAGAGCAAAGGAACGTGAAAGAGATATTTCTCCTTTATGGCAGAGACGCCTACAACGAGGACACTGGCCAAGTTAATGAATTGAATGGAGTCGCATCAGAAAAGGCACCCCACTGACAGACAGAGATTAAGAAAGGCATCTCCAGAGACGGATCAGCTGGCAGGCGAACGGTCACTCAAGGAAGCATGAATAGTAAATTTCCCGGCAGAGCCGGACTTCAGGAAGGCAGGGACCCGGAGTGATATGACTCGGCCAATCCGCGTTACATGTCCTAGGGTAAGGCAATCGTTCCACTGGGCAACATCAATCGTTGGAACGGGAGAATTAGCCTACCAATGGTACGACCGCCCTCTCCTACGCACTTTGCAGGCGTGGTCGACGCGTTTTTCCGCCGAGCACTGGGGACGCAGCGGACAGCCTCGTAGCGCGTAAAGTGGTCCGGCGTAGCTGTGCACAGTAGAGGCAAAGATTCTCCACCCTGCGGATGGGACAACGAACTAGCGCATACCAACAAGTCTGGGGAGCCCGGTCCACTCTGCATGGGTTACCCTCGTTTGGAGACCTGCGGAAGTGGCAGCGCGAGATCTCTGGAACCCAGGTGATCAGACGCAGGCAATCAGCTAGGTTCATTCCGGAGTCACGGTTTCCTGGCGAAGTCACCTCCGCATCTCTCCGTGGTAACGCACATCTATGCAGTGGCCAGGTGATAAGTTCGCCAGGGATGACGGAAAGATCTCTCTGGCAGCAAGTTGTGCAGTCCTTACACCGCTGCAGGACAGAATCATTTCTTAGAAGTAGTGGCGCAAAGGGCGGCATCGTTCCAAGACAGCTTCAGAACTGGACCCGCATAGGTCACCTACGGGGGGAGTCCCCCCTGACGTAAGCTTCAGAGCGCCATACTCGGCAAGAAGACCACGCAACACTGTTGGCGCTCTCCTTGAACAAGCCGCTGCGAATTCAGAGAGGAAAAGCCTGTAGTTCCGCGTAGTCGACAGGTCGGTTCCGGACCCAAAGAGGATTATTCGAGCCCAAGCCAGGTAGCCTTTCCGGATGAACTAGACTCCCACAAACGCCACTCTTGACCTTGTCCGTGGGAAGTGGTCGGCACCCATCTCAGCCTCCACGTGCAGGGGAGCAAAGTGAGTAATAAAAACGCTCTGCAAAGCTTCGGGTATTCCCGTCAAACTTGGTGGGCAATGGATAGACTAATAGCTTCTGCCCTATGGATGGCCAGCGGACGGCTGTAGGCTATGCGAATCACCGAGCGGAATGAAGACGAGGTTTACTGGTCTTGACATGCTGTGTACCGCCAAGTGTATCTGTCGCAACATTGGCGTACAGCTGGCCCAATTGGTCAGGTTGCCTGTTGTCGCTATCTTGCAGCAGACTGCTGCGGGGCAACAATGACGGACATAAAGATCTGCAAGATCTTGGCAGGGCACCTTGGCCGGGATCCAATGGTCTTGCATCTAACTAGTAAACGGAATGGAGTATAATGTGTGGATCCCCTGGACCACCGCCGAATAGCAGTGGCAACTAACCGCACCAGGAGCGGAAGTCCTAATTAGGGTCCCCGGTGATTTCCCCATAGCCGGCTGCCGGTGGCAAAGCGGGGAGATGGACTTGCGAGCGGCGGATACTAGCAGGGTCCGCTAACCTCCTACGGTGGTCGTGCTTGTGGGTGGCGGCCAAGTGCAGCGATGGTACAAATCGTAGAGGACAAGAACCTGTAGTCGTGGAGGTCTAGAGCAGGAAGGTCAGGTGCAGTGCGGCAGAGTTTCGGAGCGAGAAACTTGCTAAGAGGCGTCGAGGTACATAGAGCTCTGGAAAAGGGCAAGACACACTTAAAGAAAACGCTTTTTCTCAATGGCACGAGGCAACATAGATCCAGCTTAGCACCATGGGCCAAACCAATGATATAGTGGTAGCGCCTGGCAAAAAAGACAAGTTACACAGTGGCGCGTGGCCCTTTAAATTTAGCCAAGCGCCCCGCCCCCCGCAGAGGACGTTAAACTGAACAGGAACGTGGTGCGGTCTCAAAGTCCCCCTGCGGCCATCGGCGCTAACAGAGGAGCCGTCCCCGCAGGCAACCCCTGGGAGAGGTGCACTGGGTGCGCCCACGGGGCCGGAGGCGCTACGGTTGCCACCCGCTATCGTATTTAGTTAGGATTATGATCCGAGGTAGGCAGTAGTTAATGGTGGCCCCAGTTTAGGTAGTGCATCCCACAGGTAAATAGGCAGGCTGTAGGTAGCCCTAGGTAGTGCTAATAGGCAGGTCCCACAGGTGTGGCTGGAGTGGGCCCTAGTGTAAGGTAGGTGCTAACAGGTAGTAGGTAGATTGCCCTATGCAGGCAGCTCCCCGATAGCTAATTAGAGCTGTTGCTAGAGCCCCTGGTAGCTAAGTAGGCAGTAGTTATGTTTGGGACCACAGGTATGCTACTGGTAGATAAGACTATATGTGGAGTGTCCCACACTAGGTAGTTAAATAGGCTATATGGGCCGAATAGGTTATGCAGACCAGACAGGCATTAAAGTGTAGGCGATAGGGAGCCATATAGAATGGACAGCAAGGGGTTTTAAGAAGGCTATAGGTGGGCATACTACAGGCATGGTCAGTAAGGCTATAGTGGGTAATATAAGGCAGGCAGGGTTCAATAGTGAGCAGTAAGCGGGGATCATAGTAGGTACCCAGGCAGGGTCAGTAAGACTATAAGTGGAGGTCAGACAGCTGGCCAGGCAGGGTCCAATGTAGGCTATAATGGTTTGAGTCGTGATAGGTAGCCGGGCATAGAACAGGATATACTATACGTGTGGAGTGGGGTCACGAGTAGATAGCCAGATAGGGACAAGTTGTCTATAAGGGGTCCGGTAGGTACCCAGGGGCAGGGTCAGGTAGACTATAAGGAGGGTCCAGGGTAGGAGCCGGCAGGGTCCAGATACACTATTGGGGGAGTCAGGTAGGCTATATGGGGGTCTAGGTAGTCCAGTCAGGAGTCTGATAGTTGCTATATTTTTGGGTTTCAAGGTACGCACCAGGCGGGACAGTTAGGCCTATAGGGGGGGTCAGGTAGCCAGGCATTGGTCATGTAGGTAGCCAGTCATGGTCATGATAGGTAGCCAAGGAGCAGGTGGTTAGTTATAGCTATAAGGAGGTCAGGTAGCCAGGCAGGGTCAGATAGGTAGCCAGGCATGGTCAAGTAGGTAGCCAGGCAGGGTCCATTATAGACTTAGGGGATTCAGGTATCCCAGCATGAGTCTAGTAGGTTATAGTGGGTGTCAATGATAAGCTTATAGTGGGGGTCAGTGGTAGAACCATGCATGGTAAGGTAAGTATAGCCTAAGTGGGTTGCAGGTAGCCAGGTCAGGTGCAGGTAGGCGTAGCCCAGGCAGGGTCAGCTCAGGCTATTAGAGGGGTCAGGTAACTAGAGGGGTCAGGTAGCCAGCAGGCCGTAGCAGCATGCAGGCACTTAATGTAAAAAAAATAATAAAGATAAATACCCTTACTCACCAGGTGACACAGTGTCCCTTGTATGGCGATCAGCTTACCTTCCGGTTCAAGTCTCACTGTTCAGCATGGGCAGCCGTATGATTGAAGGTCAATCGACCTACAGCCCACCGTGAGTCTCAAGCTACTAGTGGATGACCGTAGCCTTGATCGCAGATTAGGCATAGATGGAGCGCCAGCGGTTTCTGCTAACTTCCCTGCTGTCCTACCTCTTGGATATATCGTAGCCAGAAGGGCCAGGGGGCGTTCAAGGGGCAGAAGCCTGGGACCTCCCAGCTCCACCCCGCCGGCAGTTGAATTGTTATGGTCTGTTGCCATGGCACATGGAGCAGTAAAGACGTGTTAAACAGCTCGGCCCCTAGAAGAGAATGCCTAATGTGACTCCGTGGTCAGCTTCATACGTCAGCTACCCCGGTAGTTAATGCCCCATGCGTTAAAAGTCAGTATCAGCGATAGTTTGGTGGGAGAAGAAGGGGAGGTGAGGAGAGGGCTGTGAGATCCCCAGAGAATAAAAGGAAATGGTCTAACTATTATGCAAAGTAACTTTGGTTTACTATGGGTTGTTGGCAGCACCCTTATTTGGGTGGCTCCAATTTAACTGCCTTTATTACCAGCAAGAGCTTTTTTCAGTTATCATAAACTGTTTGGAACAGTGAGTAATCAATTAGTGTCTGGACATGCGCTGTTTGTTCCATTGAAACCACATCCTGTTTGTGTACAGGGAACGTGTATGCGCTTCTTTCTATCAGTATTGTTCTTTGGGCATGCGCAGTTCACATTAAGAGACGCCGAGAGTCACGGCTTCATGGTGCATAGCGTGCAAGTGATGATGTCTGGATTACATCTCCGCCGTACTTATTTATATGTTATTGTAATTGTTATTATAATGTTTTTGTAAGGTGATTTATTTATGTCTAAATGTATTATAGGTATCTTTTAATGATGAAATGGATATCTATTTTTGATCATGACGATTAATATCATATCAACGGTTGAGATCACTGTAAAATTTTATGTACACTGTTAATAATGAGTTTACTTACTATGCTTGAACTTTTTAGTGTATAGAAATGTAGCAAAGTTGTTCCACTTAGTAAACTATGCTATGTGACAAAGGTCGCCGTTATGGAGATCAGGAACGTTTGCTTTTTGGTGTATGGGAGGCGAATAAATCGACTCTTGCACCTTTACTCCCTTTTGAAGTGCCGTGTCTGTTTTTCATATTTATACCATCATATATATACTTATATAGTATAGAATAATTATGTATATATATATATATATATATATATAGATATAAAATATATATAATATATACTATCATATATATATAATATATTAAATAACTAGTGATCCTATAATCTCTATGCTTAACTTACGTGGAAATGAACAATATCTAGTGATATTTGTATTTATTTCTTTACCTAAGAATGAGTTTCCAGTGTCCTATTGCTACGCAGTGATTGCACTTTATTATTAATTATTTAAATATTATTATTATGATCTTAATATATTATTATTATTATTATTGTTATTATTATATTATTAATTATTTCAGACGCCATTGATTACAGAGGGCGCTGTACCATTCGAGGGGTTGCATACATTACATAAGTCAAACGAATACAGTGATAAGGGATAATGTACAATTGGCACCAGAGTGGAGAGAGGACACGTACCGCGCGAGGGCTTACGAATTCTACAAGGAGGGGGAAAGAGACAGGTATGTGAGGGGGCAACATGTCTGTGGAGTGATAGTGACAAGTTGCTAGGTGAAGGTTAAAGGCAAGCCTGAAGAAATGGGTTATTTCACGGGTATGTGCTTTCTGTTGAGAATGCTGGTGTAAAGTTGGGAGGAGTAGTACTGATGTGTTGGGGTGCAGTGAGTAATCCAGAGTGTGGCGTGTAGTACGGGAGAAGTCCTTGGAGACGGCTGTGTAGGAGATGATAAGGGAGAGCAGAGGAATACAAGTCCTGTGAGGAGCGTTAGAGTGCGGTGAGGGAGATATTTTGAAATTATGTCAAGAGATGTATGGAAGGGGAGAGTATGGACAGAGGCTTGTAGTCAAATTAGTAGCTTTAAATGAATCTCGCTGGGCAATGGGAAGCCAGATATGAAGGGATTGGCGCAGAGAGGGAGAGGCAGAGGGGGGGGAGGGGCGGATAAGCGAGGTGAAGAGAGGTAATAAGACGGGCAGACAGAGTTTACAAGGATGGATGGAAGGGGAGGCGCGGAGGGTGGCTAACTGGGAGGCCACTTGAGAAGGATGTTGCAGTAGTTAGGTCGGGAGTGATGACAAGGGCGATGGACCAGCAATTTTGTAGTGTCAATAGTTGAGAGGATGAGGCTTATTGGCGAGAGATGTTTCAGATTGTTTACATCTTTATATATCTACAGTACAAACCCCTTTCAAATATCATTTTTGAGCTCTTATCAGGTCTCAGTAACAGAACATGATCTACTATCAGCAGGGTCACTTAGACACTGATATTTCTGATAAATATTGTCTATATAAGGGATTTGTTTTTTTTATATAATATTAATATATAATCTTTAGGGGCCGGAATGCCTCATGTCACAGCCCCTTTATTAACAGAAACCAACCCAATAATTAGCTTATCCCCATAGTGCAGCTTCTCTAACCACGCTGGTGTGATCATCATTATATAGGAGAAACTGTCCGATTGCGTGTCTACACATTTTCTCTGCCAAAGTCAAATGAACTAATGGTTGACCAAATGAATGGTTTATTATATAATGCACAGACATGTTTGGTCCACCACAGTGGCTATCTTTTCTGGCTTATAGTTTGGGGCTCCAAATGGATAAATATCCATTACTGTACTAACGATTGCCTCGGGAAACTATATCATATAAGCAGAGAGAAATAATTTCCAGATTAGTCCCCATCCTATTCTCGTCACAAAATGATACCTCAGAAGTAAAAAAGCAGACTAAACTAATAGTGAGCTAGGAGACAACTGGTTTTGTGTGTCGATTCCCTCTTAGAAGACAAGTATTTTTAGTAATTATTTTGTAAAAAATTAATCTTAATTGCTAAATATTCATATTTATTTACGAGTGTAGAAGCACTGTATTATGTTTAAGAAATGTCGTACTTTTTAATTATTTAAATATTTATATTTTAATTTGGTTGTTTTTTTGTATGTAGACATCTGACTTTGTATGTCGTTTATTTTTATCTGTCACTTAAGAGTTAATGATTGAGCCTCATTTCCAATTTGGCACCATATTTAAACCAAGGTGATTTTAAGTTATGTTATGCTGAAGAAGGGGGGTTAGTATTCCTGAGAAACGCGTTGCCCTGCACCTTTTTGCTACAATAAACCAACTTTAAATCAAAAAAGTTGGTTTTCTTCATTCCTGCTGAGCGCTAAGGGACCTCTTTGTATTCTCTTGCTAACTTTTGCATTTGATTTCCCCCGTTTCTGAATATAAGCAGAGAGAAAAATACAAAATTGTACATTGTGATACATCACATTTCTATACAGTTGGGTCACATTATTATGACTACCAATGTCCAGAGTAATTGCCCTGGGCAGCAAGGACAGCGGTTAGACGGGCTGAGAGTGACTCAACAAGGTCCTGGTAGGTTGTCACAGGTATCTGGAGCCATGCTGACTGGGTCCCACAGCTGTTGGAGGGTGCATGAGGAGAAAACAATAGAGCAAATACAACGTTCAAGTTGGTCCCACAGGCGCTCAATTGGGTTTAAGTCCAAGTCCGTGGAAGTCTTGGTTATGATCTTTCATTCAATGTCAGACATTTGTAGCTATGTGACATGTCACATTGTCTTGCTGGAAGATGCCATCTGCCCCAGGAAAAACAATCAGCATGTATGAGTATACGTGCTCTGCAAGGATGGATTCATACCCAAATCAGTTGGGTATGATTCACATGGATGAGCCCGGAAAAGGCAATGAAAACATTCTCCAGAGCATAATTCTAACACTACCAGCTTGTGTTCTTCCAGCAATGGTTGCAGGGTGTTTGTTTTCTGAGGTTTCTTGCCTGACATCCATTCATTGAAACAGAAAATGAGATTCATCAGAAAAGGCAACCCTTTGCCAATCAGTGGAGATCCAATTCAGATAGTGCCATAAAGACTGAAGCCTTGTCTGCTGTTGCAACTTGCACTAGTTCAGTGATCATCCTACTGCGTCACAGTAGGGTTCACTAAGCTGTTGTATTAGACACACAACTGATGGCCCTGTAGTTCATTTTTGAGGGTGAGCTCTTCAATTGTAGTGTGTCAGTCCGCCCTCATGCATCTAATGTAGCCAACCTATACTCAGGGCCGGCTCCAGGTTTTAGTGGGCCCTTAGGCGACAGAGCCTCAGTGGGCCCCTTTGTGAAGCAAATCATGTGGCGACAGTAAAACAGCAGGTACAACAGAGGTTATGACACTATGACCACATATCCCCACCACATTGTGACTGAATAATACCGCCACACTATGACCACATATCAACACCACATAGTGATTGAATAATACCACTACACCATGACCACATATCACCACCACATAGAGACTGAATCATACCTCAACACCATGACCACATGTCACCACTATACAGAGACTGAATAATGCTGCCACACCATTACTGAATATAAACCATTACACTTTGCACACATATAAGTGATTATAGTTCAGGTACAATACATTTAGTGACTCACAGGTGACATTTCTCCAATAAGTCGTTCACGTTCTCTTTTCTTCTCCATCCGGTCCACACCACCATGCTGACTTCTCCCGGCCAACACTCGTCCTTGCAGACTTGTACACAAATATCTTAGAATCCTCACTTTTCCAGCAACTCCTTACTTATAGGTATATAAGTCCCCTCAATTAGATAGCTCTATAGCTTCCCTCATCAGATAGGAAGCTCTATAGGTTCCCACAGTTTAGTAGGTTTATAGGTCCCCTCAGATAGGAAGCTATATAGGTCCCCTCAGTTAGGCAGGCATGTATAGGTCCCCTCAGTAAGGCAGGCATATATAGTTCTTCTCAGCTAGGCAGGTATATATAGGACACCTCAGGAAAGTATGTATAGGCCTGCCCAGGCAGGTATATATAGGCCCCCTCAGTTAGGCAGGTTTATATAGGCCCCCTCAGTTAGGTAGGTATATATAGGTCCCCTCAGTTAAAAAGATTTATATATGTCCCCTCAGGCAGGTATATGTATGTCCCCTCAGGCAGGTATATATAGGTCCCCTCAGGTAGGCAGGTTTAGATTGACTTCTAGATTGGAGAATCCTCTGGTGGGCTCTGGGTCTGACACAGTGGGGCCACCACACTTGTCCTGGTAAGCTGGCCCTGCCTATACCTTTCACATCAACAGCATGTGGTGCTCCGAAATACTATTACCCTTAGCCTGAAAGCCAATAATCATCTCCTTTTGCAACACTAATAAATCACCCCTTTTACCCATGACAACATTGAGGAATATGTGTGCAGACAGCCTATCACACAACTGTTATACCCACAGAGCCAGCTCACCACATGTGACTTTCTTCATGAGCTACATGCTGGTGACATCAAGGCACAGTGGCGTAGCTACAGGGATCGCAGCGGTCACACTTGCGACCGGGCCCCTGAGCAAAGGGGGCCTCGCGGGCCCCCGCTCGCCACACGCTGCATCGGAGGCTCACATAGAGCCCGCTATGCAGCGATTGCCGTCTGCGCGGTGCAGGCACCGATGAAGCTAAGCGGCCGGCATACACTGATACCGGCCGCTTAGTACAGTGAAGGCCGCGGCGCGATGAGATCATCTGATCGTGCGGCTGCCTCCTCGGCCGCACATCGTATAGGCTGTGCGGCCCGAGGAGCGTCCGGTGTGGTGGCGTGAGGGACATCACGCCGCCAGCGCCGGGACGTCCTCGGCCGCACAGCCTATGACGACTGTGCGGCCGAGGAGGCAGCGCACGATCAGATGATCTCATCGCGCCGCGGCCCCTTCACTGTACTAAGCGGCCGGTATCAGTGTATGCCGGCCGCTTAGCTTCATCGGCACCTGCATCGCGCAGGCGGCAGTCTCTGCATAGCGGCCGGGAAGTTAAGGTAAGTATTAGTGTTATTAATTTCTGCAAACCTGCCTGTACCACCCCTATATACCTGCCTGTACCTCACTATATAACTGCCTGTACCACACTATATACCTGCCTGTACCTCACTATATCCCTGCCTGTACCACACTATTATCTGCCTGTACCGTCATTTATATACCTGCCTGTACCTCACTATATCCCTGCCATGTACCTCACTATTATACCGGGCCTGTACCACACTATTAACTGCCTGTACCTCACTATATACCTGCCTGTACCACACTTATACCTGCCTGACCTCACTATATACCTGCCTGTACCACACTATATATACCTGCCTGTACCTCACTATATACCTGCCTGTACCACACTATATAAACCTGCCTGTACCTCACTATATAACTGCCTGTACCACACTATATACCTGCCTGTCCCACACTATATACCTGCCTGTACCACACTATATACCTGCCTGTACCTCACTATATACCTGCCTGTACCTCACTATATACCTGCCTGTACCACACTATATACCAGCCTGTAACACACTATATACCTGCCTGTACCACACTATATACCTGCCTGTACCTCACTATATACCTGCATGTACCACACTATATATACCTGCCTGTACCTCACTATATACCTGCCTGTACCACACTATATAAACCTGCCTGTACCTCACTATATACCTGCCTGTACCACACTATATACCTGCCTGTACCTCACTATATACCTGCCTGTGTCTGCCTGTACCTATCTATATACCTGCCTGTGTCTGTCTGTACCTATCTATAGACCTGCTTGTACCAATCTATATACCTGCCTGTGAGGAGCTATAACTATCTATATACCTGCCTGTGAGGAGCTATAACTATCTATATACCTGCCTGTGAGGAGCTATAACTATCTATATACTTGCCTGTGGGGAGCTATAACTATCTATATACCTGCCTGTGAGAAGCTATATCTACTTATATACCTGCCTGTGAGAAGCTATATCTACTTATATATCTGCCTGTGGGGAGCTATATCTACTTATATATCTGCCTGTGGGGAGCTATATCTATCTATATATCTGCCTGTGGGGACCTGTACCTATCTATATACCTGCCTATGGGACCTATAGTGGTAGGGGGCCCCGAGCTGATGTTTTGCACCCGGGCCCCTGAGTCTCTAGCTACGCCCCTGTCAAGGCACGAGTCAAAATAAAGCAGATCTACCTCCAAATATTGCATTTCTAAACTACTAAAAAGCTGAAAGGTTAAAACAGTGTGTTTAATGTGTTCTTGTAATCTTGTACGTTTTTTATCATGGAGGATTAATAAAGTCTTGGAATTTATCTTTACGTTAAACAAATATGTTTTACATAGATTTTATGGATTCGAAACTTCACTTTAATTTTCACTGAAAGTGGTTATAATAATAATAATCTTTATTTATATAGCGCCAACATATTCCGCAGCACTTTACAATTTGGAGGGTGTAGGTACAGACAAAATAAATACATTGCACAATGAAAAGCTACTTACAGATAAGACACAAGGTGAGAGGGCCCTGCTCGCAAGAGCTTACAATCTATTAGGGTAAGTGGTTTTCCAGTTTAGCAAAAAAACATAATCATACAGCCTATGTGGTAATTCTGATTTATTGGAGGGGGTCCTCTCTTCAGGATCTTCATCTCTTTCCCAGAGTAGAAAGCGCTTACAAAGAGCATCTCTTGCTTTGGAAGACCCGTCGTGTCCTGCAGTATGAAGCAACCTATTGATTTTAATGGACACCAAGTAATTCTTCATTTTTCCCGTCAGTGCACTTCAGGGACATTGAACTATTTTACTGAGGCAGTTTTTCCCCACAAATTGATTTACAGTTTTGGTCCCCTGGAGTCCCGAGAAGTGGGGAGGTGTATATTTGTTGAGTGTCCTTATGATGTATAAAGTAATTTCCTTTAGATTAATCAGGGATTGTCCATAGTTAGAAGTCGCTGCCATTTGATACATTTTTTCACCAAAAATATGAGTACTATTGACTCCTGTGGGGTTCCAAATACCTTCTTTTAAAAAAAAATGTAGAGTATTAAAAGTGAGGCAGAGGAGGTAAGAGAATGAAACGGAATGAACATGTAGGAAAAGAGACCCCGACATATCCCCTTCCCTTCATATGAGGTGTTCTAAATCACACAATCTAATCAGAGCCTCACTTGCTGCCAGTGATGCTTGTGATGAAGATGGATGACTCTTACATCAAACATAGCCCTAATTGCATCAACATCACAATCCCCTATTAAGGAAAGGTTTCAATATCCCAACTGACCACATGAGTATCTTCTGTTGAGTTCACTGAAGAGCCCTACTTAAAGGAGTTGTCTCAGTACCTTGATTCATCTTACCTCAGTCCTGTTTTCTCAGTTTTAGTTTTGAATTCAGGGGCGTGTTTACTGGCTTCTTCTGGCTACTGCTGTCCTACAGTGACGAGTTGCTAAGGACACCAGGTCTGCAGCTTTAGCGACCAGCATCTGCAGCCTATCAGGAGAGATCAAACAGGTCTGTAGCTATAGTGACCTGAGGAGCTGATGCAGCCCATACAAGAGGGGAGATCTAGGAATAGGTAGGACACTGTTAATGGACACATATTGTGACTTGTTTTTGCAAGATCTTTAACATAAAAAGCAATCATGGTAGTGAGACAACCCGTTTAAGAGAAGGGGAAATGCATAGGGACACCAAGGCTATGTCTACACAGCACTGGATTCTCATCGGATTTTTGATGGATTCAGTCTTTAGAATCTGCTGAAAATCCAACTGTACCCAGCGTTGCTGACCTCAATTGAAAATTCGTGCTGTAGTCTACACAGCACAGATTGTCTACTGAAGCCGTCGGCCGTGTGGCGGAAGAGAGAACATGTTCTCTCTTCCGTCGGATTCCCTTCGGCTTCCTGTAGCCCAAATGTACGTGGCCAGTGGGAATTCAAAATCCGACCGCGGTTGTTTGCGAAAAAAACGCACCAAAAAAATGCAGTGCAGTGAAGTTAAAAAACCATCAGATTTCCTTACAGTATTTTACATTTAGCTGTGTAGATCTAGCCTAAATGACTAATAATAGAGAGATAACTTGGAGCATATAGGGTGATCCAAAGACAGTTTGGGCTACCCTTGCCTGGGCAATGACCCTGCTTTTAGGTAGGGTGGGATTAGGGACATTATGAGGGACATTTTGTCCTGTCTCTTTTTTCATAGGAACTAATTGGCGAACATTGGAGCTGTTCTTTTTAGGCACAGTCAGAATGAGAGTGGAGAGCATGCCTCAGATAAGAAATCATGAGTGAACTACAGCACTATACCTCTTTATGAGATATAGTGGTGCACAAAATGTTCTGATTCAAGGGCCACATTGTTATATTATACCTCTCGCAAGGGTCATATTAAATTTTAAAGGGGTATTCCCCATCAGAGATCTGTATGGTACTTTAATTGTAAATACCAAAAATGGCTTGGTCTTCGTTCTGCCTTAGGGACTGTCAGAGATCAGAATAGGGGGTCCCCTGCTCAGTTCTCCAGACAGAGGAAATGAGGCGCTTATTTTCATTGTTATTTTTTGAGCTTCCAGAAGTGACCGTTTCACAACTATAACTAGAGAGAACAGCTTAGAAGGGAGAAAATCTCTCCTTAGAGCAGGCATTCTCAAACTGCAGCCCTCCAGCTGTTGGGAAACTACAACTCCCATCATTCCCACTTTTATAGATTATATAAATGCATGATGGGAGTTGTAGTTTCCCAACAGCTGGAGGGCCGCAGTTTGAGGATGCCTGCCTTAGAGAGAGACACAAATAAATTGGTCGGTGTGAGAATTTACGTGCCTTTCAGACCTCAGAGAGAACAACAACAGATATTACCTCCCCTCCATCATCTCCTCCTCTCTGGAGTCTCAAACCTACCAGATATGTTTATGGTTACATAGTTGCATAGTTAGGTTGAAAAAAGACATATGTCCATCAAGTTCAGCCAAGAGTGGGGAAAATGTTGGTGAAGGGCGGGAGATAAGGAGCTCAAGCCCAGTTAGATATGCCATGATTATGTCAGAACTGGATACTCCTTTGAGGAAGAAATTAATGATAATACAAAAACGGTTTATACTGTATTGCTCATTTAGGTTGCTAAAAATACCATATACAGCTCCAGGGGCGTTACTAGAGAAGGTTGGGCCCCATAGCAAACTTTTGGATGGGGCCACGCTCCCCTCCTGCCTCCCCGACTCCGAACATTTACTGGGACATCTTAAGTCATGCAGTTAATAGATAATACAAGATGTGAATACCTCACCATAGATATCCCCATCATATTGCTACCAAACAAATCCACTATGCCAAGACCAACATTACCAATAGCGGTACTATATAAGGATCCAATTCTACCGCCAGAACACAACCACTATATATAAACACCATACAGTGACCATATAGTGGTAGACACTAGTGTACACAGACTCCACAGACTGTATATTAAAGGCCCCTCTGAGGGCCCCGTAGCAGCTGTTACGTCTGCTTCCCCGGTTGTTACGCCCCTATACAGCTCTGTAGTGCCACCCATACAGTGCCCAACATAACAACACCATCCATACTGTGTCCACCATATCAATAACATCCATACAGTGCCCACTATAACAGTGGCAGCAATATAGTGCCCACCATAACAATACCAGCCATACTGTGTCCTCCATAACAATAAGAGCCATACTGTACCCACTATAACAGTGCCAGTGCCCACCTTACAAGTACCAGTAGTGCAGTACCGACCATAACAATGCCATCAGTTGAATGAAGCTTTCACAAGCTGAATATTACTTTCTGAAGTATGAAGACAGAGACAAAGCATATTTGTGTCCTGTGCCTGGGGGCCACACAGAGGAGCACTGGGGGCCGCATGTTGTGAACCCCTGCTCTAATATTATCCATTTATGCTTGTGGTATTATAGTTTTTTTCTGCAATTTTGTAATTTTCTGTGATCAAAAAGGACCCAAAATATGACGATAGTACTCCATGATTACTTGGTAACCCACAGGGGTGTGAATGCAGTTTTTGTTCCTGCACCCTGAAGTGTTATTAGTTTTTTCTGGGAAAGACCAGGACCACATGACCCAGCGAGCCTGCGCGTGCAGGGAGCGGGGTATAAATACCCAGCATTTACCCACTGCATTTTCCAGTGTGTACATATTTGGAGCATGTAAGAAGGAATGTTGTGGGTCGAGGACCTTCTCAATGAGCTCCGGGATCTGACTGGCTACAAGCCCAGGTTAGGGGAGTGTTGTGGTGGCTGCTTGCCCTGCAGCTCCTCCATCTTCCCCAGCACTAGGGAGGCACTGGGCACAGTCACCCATCAGATTGAGCGCTGAATATACTGTACCTCCAGAGCCCATATGTGCCGCAGTTGCCCCTCCAGGGAGCCTCCAGGCCAGACGGCACACTAAAGTGCTTGATGTTGCGCTTCTCAGCCTGGGAGGAATCCTTCCAGGTGGACAGACACTGCGGAGCACCAGCCCACTACCAGGGGTGTCCCTTCTGTGGTTCCAGACGACACATTGCCTATGGAGACGGCATATCGCCCTGACGAGGGACCAGTCTGGGGGCCTGCCAGGTGTCATTGTCAGAGAGTTCCAGTGTCCACTTTAATTACCTCAGCTGTGAGTCAGGATTTGGTCTGCACTCCTGTGGATGGGCGGCACTTGGCTGGACCAGGATCATGAACACTGCAATTGCCTCCCGCACCTTCCTCAGGGATGGCACCCCCTCTGCAACCTTCAGCATTGCAGCAGCCAGCCGGTCACGTCCAGCTGGACTCAGAACATTAAGATTTAGGCTCCCAGGAGGTTGCCGGTGACCAACACAGAATCAGTTACACTCTACAGGGATCTGGTACGGCAAATGGTGGGATCACAGCTCCTTTGCAGTCTGTTCAATACATGTCCATGTCTTGTACGTTTCTTACTGTCGGTTTGTCTCAGGATGTGTTAGGGGTTCAGGTCCCGGTATATCCCAGCTTTAGGGAGCTCTTGTTGCATTTTCATCAGAATTCGGACCTGGGTGGGTTGGGAGTGTATAGGTTCCCCGGCTGCAAGAGGAGGGCGGTGGGGGTGGCGAGGTGGCAAGTTCCGTTTCCCTGGCTTGGGAATCAGTTCAGAAGTAAAAGGAGCAGGGTGATAGTATTCATTTGGACGACAGGGCCAAGGTTGAGATTTATGTGTGTTTCGAGGGGCATTTGGGGGCGCATTTGAAGGAAAAGGAGGTCAGGGAGAAGATTTGGCATGATGAGTAAGTCTAAATATCTTCACTTCTCCCCTGGGAAAAATGTAATCTGGATAAGGGGAAGAAACATGATAGCAAGAAAGAGGAGGAGGAGAAACGGAGGTGGCAGCTGATTTAGCAAATCTTCCCATATTGATTGCAGGCATTTGCATTCTCGTAAGTGTCATTGGGGAAAAGGTGCCAGAGCACTGCTCACCTCTGTTTTGCCATTTAGATGCGATTGAGGAGGCTCAGCTTGTTTACAGGGGTCAAGCCTAACTGCATTATGATGAGCAGTTTCGTTAAAAAGGAAGACGGTTAGGCCGTCAATTAGGTGGGATCACAAGGATATTGGCCTGTGGCTTAAGGTAATGGCACCTACACGTTATGGGCAGTCCTTTCACGGTGCGACTGGTGGAACCAGCCAGCAGGGGTTTCAGGATTTTCCGGAGGTGCGACTCAGGCCGGGGGGTCAAAGCAGGGGTCTGCTGGCAATTTAATGAGAACCAATGTCGCTTTGGGGTCAGTTGCCGCTTCAAGCATGTTTGCGCCTTGTGTAATTTGGCCTCTCATGGTTCATCCCACTGTTTCTTTAAGGGAATAGGCAGGGGCTAAGCTAATCCCCAAATGGGAGACCCCGGTGCAGGTAACTGCGATGGAGCAGTACCAAAGAAGATTTTCAGATCAGCAGGTGGCACAGTTATTGAGGGATGGCTTTGGCTTTCGGATCCTGCCTTATGTTGTTCCCTTTTCAACCAAGAATCTCCGTTCCGCACTTCTTCATCTGGAGATTGTGGCGGTGAAATTGGCTAAGGACTTGGCTTTGTGCAGTATGGCAGGTCCTTTTGCTGTTATGATCTTCTTGTGTCTCCGTTGGGGGTAATTCCCAAGAAGGAGCCTAACAAATTTAGGCTTATCCACCATCTTTCTTTCCCTAAAGGTTTGTCGGTCAATGATGATATCGAACCTGAGCTTTGCTTGTGGTTTATATGTCATTTGATGCGGTTGTGCGTTGGATTAGTTTTTTCGGCTTGAGGGCTCCCATGGCAAAAACGGTAATTGAATTGGCTTTCCACCCTGAAAGTATCAGGGTGGCTGGTTCACCCTGAAAGTATCTGATTATTGGGTTTCTTTTTTGGGATGGTTCATTCTTTGCTGATAGGTGTTTGCCTATGGGTTGTTCTATTTCATGTCCTGAATTCAGCATTTAAATGGTGGTGGATTTTGATCCTTCCCTATCATTATTTGGATGACTTCTTTTGTGTTGGTCTGGCAGACCCTAGAGTCTGTTCTTCGGTTTTGACAAAGGTGCAGTGGGTGACAGATAGGTTTGGCGATCTGCTGGCTCCTGACAAGTAAGAGGCTCCTTCCACGTGCACAGATTTTTTGGGAATCTGCATAGATTCAGAGTTAATGGAATGTCGCTTACCGGCCGAGAAGCTAGTTGCCCTGAACGTGAAGGTTCGTCGGACTCCTTCAATCAAGAAGATTTTGTTGCGGGATTTGCAATCACTTTTGGGGAAATTGAATATCGCCTGTAGGATTATTCCTATAGGTTGGGTGTTCTGTAGGCGACTAGCGGCTGCAACATCGGAGATCAGGGCTTCCCATCATTTCATTCGCTTGATGGCAGAACTTAAGGAGGATCTGAGGGTTTGGGAGGAGTTTTTGAGTCATTATAATGAGCATTCCATTATGATGGAGGAAGAAGTGACAAGTGAGGAGGTGGATATTCATATGGATGTAGCAGGGGGTGTTGGCTTTGCAGCTTATTGCTGGGGTGAGTGGTGCTTGTGTCAATGGCATGGGGAGTGGGTGGAAGCAGGGCTGGTGCGGAATTTCGTGTTTGGGATCAGAAGGTGCGTTTCCATTGTGACAATCTGGGAATTGTGCAGGCCATTTATACTCTCGCTGCCTCATCCCTGCAAGTTATCCAGCTGTTGCAGAGGCTGGTTTTACGCTGTCTGGATTTTAATGCATGGGTGGTGGCTGTGCATGTACCGGGAGTTCAAAATGCCTTAGCTGATGCTTTATCTCGTTTGCAGTGGGACTGTTTCTGTGAACTGGCACTGGGTGCCTCAGACAGAGGAGTGGATTGCCCCAAGGATCTGTCGAAAGTGGGGAGTCTTTCGCTGAAGGGATGTGGGTGGCTTACGAGGCCTTCTGGTCTCTTTGGAAATGGTGGTTAAAGGGGTTAGGGGTATGGTTTCAGATGACGATAGGGTAGTGACACTCTTTTGTTTTTTGAGTCATGCGGTGAACGAGGATTGTCGGTGTTAAAAGTCTCTCACTTTGTGTGAGCTCTTTTTTTTTAGGTGGTGGGGGTTGCGGGACGTTTCTTGTTTCACATGCATTAAAGGGGTTTAGGAAAGCAGAGGTCCAGTCGATGGTCGGCGACCAGTAGTGCCTCAGCTGCTCAAGAGGCTTGGCGGGGTATTAGGGTCAGTGTGTGTCTCAGATTTTGATATGTCGCTTTTTCGTTTTAGCCTTTTCTTTTGCCTTTTTTGGAGTATTATGAGTGAGGGAATTGGTCTCTCCCAGTAGGTTTACCATTGGAGGTTTTATGTCAGAAGATGTTTGGGACACGGGAGTAGTTTGGAGTTTTGGTTTCCGAAGTCTAAGACGGATGAGTTTGGAAAAGCTAGGATGTTCTGTCTGGGCATGGTGGCGGGCTCACAGATGTGTCCAGTGAATTGTTTTTTGGGTTATCGTTCAAAGCAACCTGGATCGCTTCTCTGGCATGCTGATGGGACTTACTTGTCATGTTACCAGTTCATAGTGGTTTTCCGCCAACGCTTACTGGCATTGGGGCTGGATCCTTCCCAGTTTGCACTACATTCTTTCCGTATCGCTATGGAATCCGAGTTGGCCAGTTGGGGCCTTAGAACAGAGACAGGCAGATTGGTAGATGGGAGTCAGAACGGTTCCCCTTCTATATTCACCCACACTTAGTTCAGGGTTCGCTGTTAGTTTAGGTCCAGGGTTTTTATGGTTTCAACGGGGGTTGAGGGGAAATAGGGGATGGAGTATACGGGGCAATGGAGACCGGGAATTTGTTCATGAGGTCAGATGGGGTATGTATTTGGGAGTGCGTGTTATTTGGGTGTCAGTTGTGATGTTTGTTTCCTCTACAGGGGCTCTACAGGTCAGGGTCCCTGGGAGCTGGTGAAGAGTTCAAAGCCATCAGAGGGTTGAGTATTTTACATTGGCAGGCTTGGTATGTTCTTCTAGTCATGGGGGTCGAGGCGGGAAGGGGTCCTTGGAGTTGGTGAGAAATTGCTGGGGGGAGTCATAACCGGTTCGGGCTCCTTCATTTTATAGCACATTATGACTTGGTCTGGCGAGGGTGGGGCTCTACAGGGTCGGGTCCCTGGAAGCTGGTGAAGAGGTGGTAGCCATAACCGGTGGTTTTTGGGGCCCATGAGGTGGCGCTGACGGCTAAGGCTAATTCATGGAGAAAAAGATTGACAGGAATTTGTCAGACCCTTGTATCTCCAAGGACCTCAACCCCATAGTTGTCTTCATGGGTGGATGTGTTCTGAAGTGTTTGGGAATATTTCGGAATGTTTGTTGTTGGGGGAAGTATATATATAGTTTTATATACTGTATATTTGAGGGTTATTTACTGTATGTTTTTATACTGTTTTATTAATAAAACGAGTGCTGTGGCCAATTTATCCAACCTCTGTCTCTGTGTCATTCTTCACAGGATGTCTGAAGGGGTTGGCTATTTGGGGTTGGTTAATTGGCATTGGGGTTCAGAGACATATGCGATGCACAGGGTCTTCCTCTGTCTTTATACCATTTGTGTAATAGTAATAGCTCTCACTAGATGTCAATGGAATCTCTACATAAACCTTTATTTACCATTGTAGGCAATGTGCAAAATAAGGCTTACATTGCTATATAAACTCGACTGGAAGGACATGTGAACACTGAATGTATTTGTAACCAAAGATACCAGCAGTGGGCTGTAAAACTGTTCCTGCTCATCAACACAGCTGGCAGTAACCTACAACATAAGAATATTTCCCTATTCACCTAGCAACGCAACGCTAAACGTTGCATTAATAAAGTCGCTTTTACATTCCCAATACTGCATAACAATTCTAAAAAGAATATCTGCCACAACTATGGTGGAGGCTAAGGCCGAGTTGGTTACTATATATCCAAATAATAATGCAGATTTGGATGGATTATTGGAGACCGTTTTCAATGATAAAAAACACAAAACTCCTTTTAGGACTCTTATTCACTAGGTATCATGGAGAGCACCCACAAAGAACATCTCATACTCTGAAGGTCCCAGCATGTTCATCTATGACATAGCCATACAGCTCAATTGGAAGCAAGTAAAGCTTTATTACCCCTGTGGATGTGCTGCAGGTAAACTGAACATTTGCTTCTGTTCTCCACTCACATATTATGGATGATCTCTGTGGGTTTCATCCCCCATAAAACAAAAAAGAAAAATTATTTATTTAGTTAGGCTATGTCTACACTGCACAGTGTACGAAGATCCGCCGAAGATCCGATCGTTCCTGCAGCCCCATAAACGGCAATAGGAAAGACAAGCTGCAGTCTCCACAGCTTGTCTTTTCTCTGCCCGTCTTTCGGCAGCGGCGTATTATACAACGGGTTGTGTAATACGCCGGCGCTTCTCGTTTTCATGCTGTCTTTCCATACAATACTATTGTATGGGCGACGTCAGGAAAACGAGAAGCAACCGTGTTTTTTGCACAAAAGCATGACAAAAGCCGCGGTCCTGCATCGGAGAAAAAACGGCCGTTTTCAGGACGTTTTTTGTCCGATGCAGTATAGACATAGCCTTAGATCTATTCACTATTTAAGGGAATCTGTCAGCTTGTTCATAGTGCCTAAAACATGGGCAGCACGAAATAACGACAGACTGCTTCAATACAGTAAAGTGGGTTTTACCCTATGTGCAATTGAAGAGGACATGTAACATCTCCTGATATGTCTGTCATAGTAAACCCTTCTGTTCCCTGTGAAATAACAATTCTGGAGCATTTTCTCTTTTATCTCTGTGTTGTGCTGTTGCTCTGTTGTTCCTTATAGAAATAAATTACTTACAGGGCCGGACTGGGATTAAAAAATAGCCCTACACAAAACCCCCATCAGCCCACATATAATACCCGCTTACAAAATGTCCTTTGGCCACGCACCTCGTCACTTTCTAAAATAAACAACACTATAACCACAAACAAAAAAGAAAACGTGACGCAAAGAAAGCCCTCATTACAGTGTCAGGGACAGGTATGCACTCCCTTGACAACCAGGGACGAGTCTACGTTGCCACTATACAAGCTTCGATATAATCTACAGCACCGCCATATAGAGATTACATAGAGGTCAGACACCAGCTCAGGTATA
Organism: Phyllomedusa bahiana; assembly: GCA_025379985.1. Lineage (NCBI taxonomy): Eukaryota > Metazoa > Chordata > Amphibia > Anura > Hylidae > Phyllomedusa > Phyllomedusa bahiana. The sequence goes on along the minus strand of JAODAL010012446.1, from coordinate 31,083 downwards.
ACCTACAACACGGCCATATACAGACCACAGAGGTCAGACACCATCTCAGGTATAACTTACAACACCACCATATAGAGACCACAGAGATCAGACACCGGCTCAGGTATAACCTACAACACTGATATATAGAGACCACAGAGGTCAGACACCAGCTCAGGTATTACCTACAACACCACCATATAGATACCACAGAGGTCAGACACCAGCTCATGAATAACCTACAACACCCCCATATAGAGACCACATAGAGGACAGACACCAGCTCAGGTATAACCTACAACACCACCATATAGAGACCACACAGTGGTCAGACACCAGTACAGGTATAACCTACAACACCACCATATAGAGACCACATAAAGGTCAGACACCAGCTCAGGTATAATCTACAACACCGCCATATAGAGACCACATAGATGTCAGACACCATCTCAGGTATAACATACAACACTTATATATAGAGACCACAGAGTTCAGACACCAGCTCAGGTATTACCTACAACACCACCATATAGTGACCACAGAGGTCAGACACCAGCTCATGTATAACCTACAACACCGCCATATGGAGGCCACATAGTGGTCAGACACCAGCTCAGGTATAACCTACAACACCACCATATAGAGACCACAGAGGTCAGACACCAGCTCAGGTATAACCTACAACACTGCCATATAGAGACCACACAGTGGTCAGACACCAGCTCAGGTATAACCTACAACACTGTTATATAGAAACCACAGAGGTCAGACACCAGCTCAGGTATAACCTACAACACCACCATGTAGAGACCACAGAGGTCAGACAGCGGCTCAGGTATAACCTACAACACCACCATATAGAGACCACACAGTGGTCAATTAATCTCCCAAAAAATGGGAATCTCGCAAGAGAACAGAGAGAGTGACTATTAATCACTATATTTACTATTTTGCCATAGGCAAACTTAAACTCTATCAGTTCTCAATCTATAAGACACTAAAACGTAACTTGTATTATGTACTTAACCTCTATACACACTATTTAAAAACCTGATTTCTAACCTCTCAATTTTTCCCTTCCTACTTCTGAAGGAATAACTCCCTTTCCATTATCAAGTCTGGTGAAACCCCACCTGCTAACAGGAAAACCCTATATATACACAGTAGTTTACTAACTCCAGTACGGGATCCCAAGCATCCTACTTGGGCAGTTATCCCTAATCTAATGGACATAAAACATATAAGGCTTCCTTGTAACACCCTCTGCAGCGGATGATACTTTGTAGACAGAGGTGAGAAATCATAATTTAGAATGTCATTCCTGACCTCCCCAACATGTTTCACCAGCTAAACTGGCTGCATCAGGGGTAAGAGGTCCGGACATTTTAAATTGTGATTTCTCACCTCTGTCTACAAAGTATCACCCGCTGCAGAGGGTGTTACAAGGAAGCCTTATATATTTTATGTCCATTAGATTAGGGATAACTGCCCAGGTATAACCTACCTCACAAGCTCAGGTATAACCTACAACACCACCATATAGAGACCACACAGTGGTCAGACAGTGGCTCAGGTATAACCTACAACACCACCATATAGAGACCACACAGTGGTCAGACACCAGCTCAGGTATAACCTACAACACCACCATATAGAGACCACACAGTGGTCAGACACCAGCTCAGGTATAACCTACAACACCACCATATAGAGACCACACAGTGGTCAGACAGCAGCTCAGGTATAACCTACAACACTGCCATATAGAGACCAAAGAGGTCAGACATCAGCTCAGGTATAACCTACAACACCACCATATAGAGACCACAGAGGTCAGACACCAGCTCAGGTATAACCTACAACACCACCATATAGAAACCACACAGTGGTCAGACACCAGCTGAGGTAAAACCTACAACACTGTTATATAGAGACCACACAGTGGTCAGACACAAGCTCAGGTATAAGCTACAACACCACCATATAGAGACCACACAGTGGTCAGACAGCAGCTCAGGTTTTGTTGAAGAATATACAACAGCTACAGCTTATGATAAAAGAACTTAAGTCATACAGACAGCAGGTGGCGCTCAGTTATGTATTAAGTGTTTCTTTGCTTATGCATTGCTATGCTAGTTCTTGTTACTGTAACTGTTACGCATCTCTCTTGTATCCTCCATGTTTTGTGATTCACATGTACAGCATGTAATGGTAGCCGTGTATCTCCAGTAAACATCTTAAATGGATTTACTTCCACAACGGTCTGTATGCCTTTGCTTCTACTCCAGATAGCTGCAATCTGCAACAGGTTATGGGCCCAGGACACAGAACACAAAGCAAAGTGCCCAGAAACAGGCAAGACAGCAGCAGATCCTGGTGAAAGATCCTCATCTCCTGAATACAAGTAAGAAAGGGGGTCTAACATACAAAGGAGAGGATCAGCAGAATGGCCAGCAGCTCAGAGCTCAGACTGACAGTGTCCAAGCTGAACAATGAGAATTATCAGCTATGGAAGTTTAAAGTGGAAATGTTGTTATCCAGGGACGACTTGTGGGAGGTCATTACCACAGAGAGACCACAGATCAATCACCAGGAATGGGACAAGAAGAACAGAGAGGCCAGGGCCACCATAAGTCTGTTAGTGGAGGATGACCAGCTAATTCACATAAGACATAGAGAATACAGCAAAAGGAATGTGGGATGCATTACAAAAATTGCATGAAAGATCCAGTTTAAACAGCAAGTTATTTCTGCTCAGAAAACTATACAGAATGAGACTTGGTAAAGAATACGACATGCAAGAACATATAAATGCAATGCTGGAAGTGGTTACACATCTGAGGACAGTGGGTGAAGACATAAAAAACAGTCATGTAGCAGCCATATTGTTATGTAGTTTACCTGACTCATACTGTGCACTGATCAATGCTCTGGAAACCAGACCGAGGCAGACCTGACCCTAAATTTGTAAAGACTCGGCTAATAGATGAATTCCAAAGGAGAAAGGAACTTGTGTATGAATCCACAGACACCGATGCTGGAACAGCTCTTAAAGTTTACAGACACACATTTTCAGAAAAAGGAAACCAGGGCGTGTTTCAGATGCACAAGCGGGACATTTAAAAAAGGACTTGCACAATATGGAAGGCAGAACAGCAAAAACAAATTCCAAAGGGACTAAACAAAAGGTCAAAGCCATATATCCCAACCACATGTAAGTAACTGAATGGTACATTCAAAGCGACAAATGATCAAAAGTTGGAAAGCTGGTGCATTGATTCAGGTGTAACAAGTCACATGACAAGCAATAGGAACTTCTTCAAAGGGCTAGACACAACTAAAAGAGAAATGATCTATCTTGTAGATGGAAGCAGTATTAATGCAGAATGGAACTGGTCATGGAATCTTACTGTGCCCAAGTAAAAATGGAGGCAGTTTAGCCATACCAATGCAGGATGTACTTTGTTCCCAGCCTGGAAGGTGGACTGTTATCAGTGAAACGCTTGACAGCTAAAGGATTACTGTCAAATTCAAGGTGACGAGTGTGCTATCCTACATGGAAAGAAGTAATAGCTAATCCCAAGATAAATGAGCACTTGCAAAAATCTCAGTACGGTGAAGAACAGGTAAAAACAATGCACACATGGACACAATGACTGTATTACACATGTGGCACAGAAGTTTAGGCCACCGACATCCTGACAGCATACAGGAACCACAGAAAAGGAAACCTGACAAAGGATCTTGTGTTGTCCAGTTGCTCAAACACCATTAGGTGTGAATGTTGCATTAAATCCAAGCCACAAGGGCAACACTTCCCAAAGCAAGGAGAACAGAGCCTCAAGACCACTTGAGATTATACACAGTGATGTGTGTGGTCCCATGAGACTAAGCACTCCCGCAGGAACAGGTATATAGTGACCTTCATAGATGACTATTCAAGGTACACAGTTATTTACTAATGAAAACAAAGGTGAAGTTTTGGATAAGCTACAGGACTACATATCAAAGACAGGCAACAAGTTTCAAAGAAACCTCTGATACTGCGAAGTGATAATGGAGGTGAATTTACTGGAGACAAAATTGGGGACCTATCTGAATCAACAGGGGATAGAGCATCAAAAGACGGTACCTACACACCAGAGCAAATGAGGTAGCTGAAAAGAAGAACAGAACCCTGACCGAAATGATCAGATGTATGCTAACGGATTCTGGACTACATGAGAAATACTGGTGTGAAGCTGCAATGACAGCTACTTACTTGCAAAACAGACTTTTCTCTAAAACAGTGGAGAAAACCCCATACGAAACTATGGCATGGTGAGAAGCCAAAGGTAAAACACATAAGAGTGTTTGGTTGTAAAGTATTCATGTATATCCCAGAAGAGAAACGCACCAAAAATCAAAACAGAGCAGTGGAGGTAGTTCTAGTTGGATACGGTGATAACTGCAAGGGATACAGAATCCTGGACACTAAAACAGAAGAGTTACTATTAGCAACAGTGTCACTTTTAATGAAGAATTAAAGGATGGTGTGATGACTACACTAGAATCAAAAAACAGAAGGGAAAAATTGCAGTGATCAAATCGACCACTGCATCCTCCGAACAAGAAATTGAAGTCAAACGAACTCAGATACCATGAGTGAGATGACACAACCCACCCCAAATACAGAACCAAGGCGTCAGCTAGAGAAAACAAGGGTAAAGCACCAGCGCTTCTCTCATACAAGGTGAGTGCAGTTAGCGTCCATGAACCCGCAACCTGGGAAGAAATGTCTCAACTCCCGGACAGGGAAACCAATAAATGGATAAAAGCAGCAGAGGAATAAATAAAATCTCTGCGTGACACTAAAACGTGTGTGCTAACATAACTGCCGACAGGAAGGGAAAAACTATTGGCTGTAAATGGACTTTTAAAGTTAAATACAATGCTGAAGGCACCATTGAAAGTTATATTTCAAGACTAGTTGCCATGGGATTCTCACAACAATATGGAGAAGACTACGATGTGACATTCGCTCCAGTGGTTTATCACGCCACTATCAGAACTTTACTCTCGGTAGCAGCTATCAATAAAATGCAGGTGAAACATTTTGATGTAAAAACTGCTTTCCTGCAAAGGTGAATTAACAGAAGACATTTACATGGAAACAACCACCAGGGTTCAAAGACGAGCAAAGACCAGACCTAGTATGCAAACTTCAGAAAAATATATATGGTCTAAAGCAGGCCGCCAGAGCATGGAATATGAAATTAAATGAGGTCCTTACCAATAATAAAAGTAAGGCAGACCCCTGCCTGTACACGAAGAGACTGACAGACAGATGGCTTTTTGTGCTTATTTATGTCGATGATCTTTTAGTCTGTTTTGAGCGAGAAGGGGTAGAACAAGAATTACTACAAACCTTGAATCAGAATTTTGAGACCAAAGATCTTGGAAACATAAGTAACTACCTCGGCATTCAGATTGAGAGGGAAGAAAATGGAAGTTTTCTTCTAAATCAGCAGCACAAAATACAGGAAATAATCGAGACGTTTGGATTGGAAGATGCAAAATCAGCAAATCTCCCCGATGGAAACCAACTATTTGAAAGAAATGAACAATCAAGACAAATTACTACCAAGCAATAACCAATACAGAAGGGCCATAGGGAAATTGCTGTATATTGCCACTGCTACAAGACCAGATATTGCAGCAGCCGTCAGAATTTTATGCAGAAAACCTCGATGCCAAATCAGCAGGATTGGAATAGTGTAAAGAGAGTCATACGCTATTTGAAGGGAACTCTGCACTCTAAACTGAAGTTACCAACAAGTAACAATGTGACCTAATAGGGTACGTTTGACGCTGATTGGGCCGGAGACCCGGGCGACAGAAAATCCACCAGTGGTTATCTGTTTCTTGTTTCAGGTGGTGCTGTAAGCTGGGCTAGCAGAAAACAGCTGTGTGTAACACTCTCATCAACAGAGGCAGAGTATGTTGCAGCAGCGCATGCAAGTCAAGAGGTCATCCGGCAACTATTGGTCGACTTGGGTCAACAAAAGTTGGAACCAACGAAGGTCTTTGAAGACAACCAAGGATGTCTTGCACTCGCACAGATGGAAAGAGTCAACCCAAGAACCAAGCATATCGATGTTAAGTTTCATTTTCTGTGGGATCTTCAAGAACAAGAAGTTCTGGAATTACAGTACTGCCAACTGGAGGAAATGCTCGCAGATATGTTCACGAAGCCTCTGAGTACAGAAAGGCATTCTAGGCTCATGAAGAAGCTCAGCCTGATGGACTAAGCCTTAGCTGCTGAGAAGGGGTGTTGAAGAATATACAACAGCTACAGCTTATGTTAAAAGAACTTAAGTCATACAGACAGCAGGTGGCGCTGAGTTATGTATTAAGTGTTTCTTTGCTTATGCATTGCTATGCTAGTTCTTGTTACTGTAGCTGTTACGCATCTCTCTTGTACCCTCCATGTTTTGTGATTCACATGTACAGCATGTAATGGTAGCCGTGTATCTCCAGTAAACATCTTAAATGGATTTACTTCCACAACGGTCTGTATGCCTTTGCTTCTACTCCAGATAGCTGCAATCTGCAACAGGTATAACCTACAACACTGCCATATTGAGACCAAAGAGGTCAGACACCAGCTCAGGTATAACCTACAACACCACCATATAGAGACCACAGAGGTCAGACACCAGCTCAGGTATAACCTACAACACTGATATATAGAGACCACAGAGGTCAGACACCAACTCAGGTATAACCTACAACACTGCCATATAGAGACCACAGAGGTCAGACACCAGCTCAGGTCACCATTACATGAAAATGAATACAGCACTGATCCAACACAGAAGTAAAATAACCCCTGATATTAGGGACTGACAGGTGACGTCATCTCTGATGTGAGTTATTCGGTTCTCCTTTTCTTCTTCATCTGGCCCAAACCTCCATGATGTCTTCCCTGATGAGTCGTTCTCAGGGCCGGGACAAGGCATTTTGGTGCCCTAGGCAAGGTACAGCCAATGGCGCCCCCACCCCCTCACTCCCAAAAAATAGCCCCCATCCCCCCACCACTAATTCTCTCACCCTGCGCCAGGTCCTGTCACTAATTTTCTGCTATTTCCAATAGCTCGGTCCATTCCTCAACAGTAAACTGCCAAAAATGAAAATTCAGCCCTGACAAATTTGCTTTTTTAAAAAATCGCCCCCCTCCATATGACAGTGTAATAACCCCTAAATAACAGTCACTAAATAATACACCTATACATGGAGCAAATCTACCAGGCACGAATGATTGTTACTAAAAAATACTCCTACAAACCAAGACCCAAAACTATTTACTACCTTAAGGGCTCAAATAATCCTACCAGGACCCTGCCCAAAACGCACCCCCACATGTGACTATCAGCTGTACACAGGCTCTGCAGACATATATTACCCCCATACAGTGACCATATAGTGGTTAGATTAAACCCGGGTTTTATGTAGGTTCTGCAGAATATAAGTGATTTAAACTGCAGTTACATTTAATGACTCACAGGGGGACGTCTTTTCTGATCAGCGTCGTTCACGTTCCCTTTTCTTCCCATCCGGTTCACACCTCATGCTGATTTTCTCCGGCCAATACTCGTCCTGCAGATTTGGAACAAATATTTTTAGAATCCTCACATTTCTGTAACTCCTTAATTATAGGGGTTATAAGTCCCCTCAGTTAGGGCAGGTATTTAGATATGCCCTCTCATCAGGCAAAGGGATATGTATATTGTCCCCTTAGACAGGTAGGTTATATAAATATAGGGGCACTCAGTGAGGTATTTAGATCTATGGTCACTTTCAGGCAGGTTTTAAAAGATATAGGGTCAACTCTCAGGCAGGTATATAGACATAGGGTCACTTCAGGCAGGTATATAGATATTAGGGGCATTCAGGCAGGTATATAGATTATGGGTCACTCTCAGGCAGGTATATTGTATAGGGGTACTCAGGCAGGTTATATTTTATTTAGGGGCTCAGGCCGGTATTTAGGGGCACACAGGCAGGTATATGGGGGCTCAGGCAGGCGTATAGGGGCTCAAGCAGCCGTATAGGGGATCAGGCCGGTGTATAGGGGCTCAGGCAGGCATATAGGGGCTCAGCAGGCGTATGGGGGCCACAGGCAGGCGCTTTGGGGCTCAGGCAAGCTTATGGGGGCTCAGGCAGGCGTATGGGGCCACAGTCGTATGGGGCCACAGGCAGGCATATTGGGCAACAGGCACTCATATGGGGCCACAGGCAGGCGTATAGGGGCCACAGGCAGGCGTATAGGGGCCATAGGCAGGTGTATAGGGCCATAGCAAGGCGTATAGGGGCCACAGGCAGGCATTATAGCGGCACAGGCAGGCGTATAGGGGCCACAGGCAGGCGTATGGGGCCACAGGCAGGCGTATGGGGGCTCAGGCAGGCATATGGCGGCTCAGGCAGGCATATGGCGGCTCAGGCAGGCGTATAGGGGCTCAGGCAGGTATATAGGGGCTCAGGCAGGCTTATAGGGGCTCAGGCAGGCATATGGGGCCACAGGCAGGCATATAGGGGCCACAGGCAGGCGTATGGGGCCACAGGCAGGCGTATGGGGGCTCAGGCAGGCGTATGGGGGCCACAGGTGGGCGTATAGGGGCCACAGGCAGGCAAAAATAACAACATTTATACTCACCTTACCTGCTTCCCGGCACGCGCTCCTCTTCAGGCCCCGCCTCCAGCGCCGGACACTACTCCGGCAGCTCCTCGGGCGCACGGCCTATGACTCGCTGTGCGCCCGAGGAGAGGCAGCGTCCAGATGACATCACTTCCTCGCGACGCTGCCCAGCTGAGCTGCACGGGGCAGCGGCGGGTCCTCAGCGCGATGAGGACCCGGCAGGCCCGCTGTGTCGGCCCTGCGGCTTACGGAGGATCCAGCGATCCTCCGGTGAGCGGGCCCGACACTGCGGGGCAGGGAGCGCTCGCTCTCTGCTCCGCAGAAGCGGTCAAAGAGACCGCCGGCGCTCCAGGCCCACGGCCGCGGCCTGGAGCCCGGCGAGGTTCGGGGCCCCTGCCTGCCCCCCTTAGAGAAGGGAGGTAGGCCCCCTAGGCGTCCCCCTCCTCTGCCTCCCGTCGTCCCGCTTGGTCGTTCTTTCCCTTTTTTCCCTTTTTGGAAGAATGCAATGTTTTTTCCGGCCACTACTCGCCCTATAAAATTTTAAAACAAAAACTTCTTGACTCGTCTTTTTTCCCAGCCTTTTTTCTTTTTGCCTTGTAAAAACTCCTACACCCCCAATAGTAAAGTGCCCCCTTTGGTGCTCCACAGTAATTGTACCCCAAACAGCGAAAGTGCCCCCCCAATTATAGGGCCCCCCATTTGGCCCCCAGTGGTAGGTCCAACCCAAAAACAGTAGTGACAAAACCAGATGCTGTTTTAGGTTATTGACCCTAAAAATTAGAAATTAAAAAGGTTGGTAAGTAGCTGAAAAAAATAGGCACCCTTTTGGTGGTATACAAAAACCCCAGAGGCAAAAAAAGTATATATACCTCCCCCAATAGTAGATATATAGGTCCCCCAGAATAAAGGTAATAGGCCCCCTCAGTAATTTTCAGTTTCAATGAGTAGGTAAAAAATGTATATAATCCCCCAAATTTGGTTCCCCCAGTGGGTATTTAAAGCCCCTTTTGTTTTTAGCTGTATAAGGTCCCCTAGTAGGTAGGAAGTTTTATAGTCCCCCTTTTTGATGTTTATAGGTTCCTTAGTGGTAGGTATTGGGTCCCTCTAAGGTAGGTTTATTGGGCCCCCCATTGGAAGTGTTACATGCCAATCCGTAGTTTGGTAGGTGACAGGGCCCCCCCCCCAGTAATTAGACAGTAGACAAGGCCGCCCCCAGTAATTAGGCGGTATATTTGTCTTTTTTCACTGCAAAAATTATAATCCCTGTTCAACTTAATTTTTTATAAATTATTTTAAAAATTATTTTCCAAAACCCCCTATTATTTTTAACCCTACATCCCTTTAAATAAATACAAAATTTTACTATATATCTTTCCGTAAAGTGGAAAACCCCCCCGATAAAGGGGGGCTCCGTTTTAAATGACAGTTTTTTTCCCCTGTATAGTATTTTTTAAAATTTTCTTTAAACCCAGCTTTCCCAACGGGGTTTCCCCCCAAAAATTTAGGGTTATTGGGGGATTAAAAAAAAACTCCTCTCGTGTGAATAAGAAAAAGCTAATACAACGCATTTTAAAATCTTTTCTATGACGGTTTATTTCCCCCTTTATAGGGGGTGAGTTAGGGGAAGATGATACTTAGCTTGGATGTGCCAGGTATAAAGTGATAACCCTCGCACCCCCTTTGGATGCGGGGACCCAGGTAAAAAGGGAAACAATTGTTTCCTTTTCTGTTTCCCCTAAATTCCTTACAGGGGCCCTTTAGATGAAAAACCCAATAAAGCCCTAAACTTCCGCATTTGTTGTATTTATTTTTTTTTTTTTTTTTTAACCATTGGGGGTTTCCCTACTTAAACATGTGCGCAAAACCCTCCTCCCTTTTAATTAGTTTGGCTTTCAAAGGGTTGTACTGGCATGGCCCCGGAAAAAAACAGAATAAGATTTTAATTTCGGTTAAAATCGGTAAAAGCGACATTGCGCATTGCCCAAAGCCCCTTTACTATCACGGCGCGGCCCCGGCGCCCTTAAAACCCCCGTTTCTGCGCATGTCCGGGGAAAAAAGATACCTGGCAAAATGCGAAAAGATTTTAAATCCAGGCAAACCCCTGGGCCCCATACTTATTACACCGCTCTTTAATAGTTTCATTTTGGGTCAATCCCTCCGGAAAAACTACCAATCCGGGGGCCCAAAAATCGGTCTCCATGCAGGGGTAAAAAATTCCCGCCACCCCTTTCCGAACAAACCCCCAATACCCGAAAAGCATTTCATTAATAGAAGGGGGGGGGGGGGTTTCCCCTCACTCCCCCCAATTCCCCATATTTACCCGGGAGCATTTCCCAACTATGTTTCTCAAAATTTCTTAAAGGGGGGCTGTTTGTGTAGGATTTTTTAAATGTAGAAGGGGCATTTAATTCAGGGCCAAAAAAATTTCGGGGTACAAGAATTCATTGTTTCGGACTGAAAAAATTATCAGACTGTAAGTAACCAATGAAAAAAATAAAGAAAAAATGTAAGATTTTGTAATGATACAAAAAATACGGTCAGTTTTAAGAAGTAAATTAGTGGTCCTCTGTGAAGAGTGCGAACAAAAACAGGGCAGAAAAAAAACAGATCCAAGAAAGGGGAAAATATTCAAAAAAAACATAAAATTGCAAAGTTCATTTTGGCCCCTTTTGGGGATAAATGTTTTCCATACGGTAGCCCATGGGCCTTTTTAAAAAAAAAATTCGTCTTTCCTTTTCCCCTTCCCTTGGAGACGGTTAAAAACTCTAAAATAAAAAAAAGCAGAGGTTTCCCCATTTTTCCATTTGATGTTCCCAGAAAAATGTCGAGCTACTGGGTGTTCTTCTATTGCGTAGTCCCCCAATTTTTCCCCACCCCCCTTTTAAAATGTTCCTTTTTTTTTCCCAAAATGTAATTCAGTGGGGCGGGGGAATATGAACATATAAAATACTCCTTTTGCCCTACGTTGGAAAAATCCCCGGATAAAAAAATTTTTTTCCCTTTTGGGAGGCATTGTGAAGGATTTGTTTTTTGGTTTATTTGGGCAGGGTAAAATCTCTCCCCACTTTTAAAACAAAACCCATGGGTTTTCCTTTAAAAAACCCCAATTTCCTTGAGGAGGTATTGGTGTGTAATGATTTTGGTTTCATTTTAAAATTTTAATAGATTTACCTCTTGGGGATAAGTTATCAAAAGGGGGTGGCAGGAGGTATCCCTCTGATCCTGACCCAAAATTTAATTTTTCCCCCAAATATTTTTTGAGGATATTCACAATTCTAGTTTTCCCTATCATCAAAGGTTGCAATTTTCCGTGCTTTTTTGGTTATTTTTTTCTTTGGGTTTTTCCCCTGTAGAAAATGTTGTCCTATTCTTTTTTTGTGCATCCCTTAGGGTGATTAAAAAATCCTGAGGGATTTTCCTCGATTTAAGAAATCTTTCTCTAAAATTCCCTGCTGTCCCCAAAAGGTCCTCATTCTGGAGCAGTTTCTTTTAAAACTCTGGAAAATTGACCCTTCGGTATTCTTCCTAAGGGAAAAGGATGGAAAACCCCCCCAAATGTAAAAATGTTGGGTTGCGGTAAGTTTTCCTTTACATGTCCTTTGGGATATTGCCTTTCCCGGCCTTTAAATTAAAAAGGGGCGCCCAAAGGAAGGGTAAACAATTCTCTTGGCTTTTTTCAAAGGGTAAAATTGCATTCCCGTTTCTTTTTTTTTTATTAAGTGTCCCAACAAAACTCCTCAAAGTGCCCCTTGCACCTTCCCAGAGGGACGATGAGGGTCATCAATGTCCTCCCCAAAATGGGAATCTGGGGGGCCACTGATTTTTTTTTTTGCCCTTTTTTTTTTGGGTTGGGATAAAAGGGGCCTCCCACCACCCCGGGAAAAAGATTTGCATAAGGGGGGGCGCGGGGGAAGCCCCCCTTGGGTCCCCCGGGAGCTGGGGGAAAAGGTTTGTTACAGAAGAAAATTTTTAATTATGCCCCCAAAGGGAAAAAGTCCGTAGTTGTTGACAAAAGCCATATGAGCCGGGAAATTTATATTTCTTGTAGAAAAAAAAGTATTAAAAACTGCTTGAAGGGCCAATTTTTTGTGGGTTTTTTACATATAAAACTTTTTCTTTAATTAAACCAAAAGTATTCCCCTTTTTTTTCTGTAATAACCTTCCTTTTCTGCACGCAGAAAAAATTCCAAAGTGTCTCTTATTTTAATTTTTGGGCAATTTTGGGTTTAAAAACCCTGTAAAAAAATTATCTATAAAATCCCCACATTTTGCTTTTAATTGTCCTTCCCCCTGAGACTATTGGTTTTCCCTTTTAGTGGGGGTACCCCTTATGAATTTTTGGGGGAATCGAAAAAAAATTGTGGGTTTTTTGGGGGATTAGAGGGCATCATAAATTTAAATTTCTGTGTGTGTTTTTAAAAAAACCCATCTCAAAACCCCTCCAAAAGTAACTTTTTCAAGTTTCCTTTGAAAAGTTTCCCGGGGGGGGCCCCTTTTTGGGGTAAAATTCTTTAAGGGGCCTTTTGCCCTTTGAAAAGTTCGTTGAAAATTTTTTACATGAAATAAATTTTTTTTAAAAAATATTTTTCCCCCCTTTTCGGGGGGTTTTTTAAAAATTTTATAGATTTTTTCCCATTTTTCCCGTGTTTGAAAGGGTTTTCCTTAATTCCTTTTGTACTGAGTTTATTATGGGAAAGGTAGCCTCTGTTCCCCAAATTTTAAAGGGAGTTTTTAGGGGGGGACTTTTTTGCAAAAAAAGATCATTTCCCAGTGTTTCTAAATGACTCGGGGGCATTTCTTACTTTTAAGTTTAAATTTTTTAAACCTTTTCCTATTATTTCCCCCTTTTCCTTAAGGGACAAAAAGTTTTGGGAAAAACCCTTTTAAATCCTGTGCTGTAACACCCAATTGTGGCATTCAATTTGATCTTTGATTTTAAAAAAATTATGCCTTTTGAGTTTTGGGCAAAAAAACAGGGTTTTAAAAATCTTTTGGTCCATAAAAAATCACTAAAATTTGGGGGTGGGCACAAAAGTAAAGCCCCCTCTTTTAAGTTTTTTTAATTCACCGTTATTAAAATGCCTATCGTAAGATTAATTATCTGTTGTTGATTGATTTTATTGTTTTGACGGGGGGTTCGGGCCCGGGTTGGGGGGGTCTCCACCCTCTAAAAAGGAAAGGTGTGTTGGGAATTGCCGGGGGATGAGGAGGATAATAACCCTTATGAAACCCCCCTTTTCCCCCTGAGTTCTCCCGGGGAAACCCCAAATTTTCCTAGTCAAATTCCTCTTGTTCCCCCCCTGGCCCCTGACAGATGTTTTGGGGAATTAGTTTTCCGGGGTTTCTCCCGTCAGATTTTTTAAATTTACTTCCCTAGGGGTGGGTGGGTTTGGTTTTAAAAAAAATTAAAAGTTTTCCCCTTCCCTAAATTTTTTTTTGGAGGTCCCTCGATATTGTTTGCGTTTGTCCCTTTCATTTTCCTTTTGGGGTATTTTTTTTTTGGGAATTTTTGAAAAATTTGTTTTCCCCCTACAAAAATTTCCGGGGGTTTTTTGGTTTTTTGATGCTTGTTCTATCAATTTGGTTTAGGTTTTTAGAGGTACTTTCAAGTTTTTTTTTCCCTTTTTAATGGGGTTTTTTCAAAAAGTCGTCCCGAGCTATCTATAAGTTCTTTTTCCCCCATTTAAAACCAAAAAAGGATTCAGACTGTGTTTCTAATAGAAGGTGAAATATAAAAATTCAAAGCCCAATAGGTTTAAAAGTGTTTTCAATTTTAATGTTTTTAATTTTTTGTGCTCCCCCAAACCAGGTTTTTAATTTATTAGCTCAAATTAAGTTTTTTTTTGGGTTTTTTGGGAAAAACCACTCCCAAGTAAAGGAAAGTACTTTGTTCGGGACCCCAAACCCTCAACGTCTGAAAAAAAAACCGCTCTTGCCTCAGTTCCCCAATTTCTCTTTTAAAATTGGGCCCACTTAAAAAACTGGCCTAATATTGAAATTGCAAAAAAATTTTTAAAATAAAAAAAAAGGATTTTTCCCTTTAAAATCACTGAAAAATTTATAATCCCTTTTTAAAAAATAACTTTTACTAAATTTTTTAAAAAATTTATTTCCAAACCCCCCTATATATTTCCACTACAACCAAAAATGTTTCAGCATCATTTTTCACCCTAATTTGGGTAATCCCCTTGAAAAAGGGCGGCCCCGCTTTTTGACGATAATACACTGTATCCGTTTTTTAATTCTTTTTTCCCTGCTATCCAACGGGGTTTCCCCCTTTAAAATTTTTAGGGTTACCCAGGGGTTTTCAAAAAAATCCTCTCGCGGGGGAATAAAAAATTTACGCTATATAAAAACCGCATGTACAATCTATTTTGAAGGAATATCACCTTAGGGGGGGGGTTAAAAGAGTTTCTTAGCTTGGATGCTGCCAGGTAAAAAGGATAACCCTCGAAGCCCTTTGGTTTTGCTGGCCCCAGGATAGAAGGGTACAGTTTGATTATTTCTGTTCCTTAAAATTCCCTTTTATAGGGCCCCTTTTAGATGTTAAAACAAAAAGCCCAAAACCTTCCTTTTTGATGTATATTATTTTTAAAACCTATTGCGGGTTTTTTCAAAAAAATTGTGCGCTTTATCCCCCTTCCCTTCTTAGTTTGGGTCGAAAGTTTTTTATGGCATGACGGGGAAACGAATAAGATGCCCTTTTTCCGGTTCATATCGGTGAAAGGGGACATTGGGCATGCCCAAAACCCCCATTATTTCCGGGGGGCCCGGGTGTTAAAACCCCGTTCTGGCATTTTCAGGAAAAAGATACCGGGGAAAAAAAGGAAAGGTTTTAAAAACCGGGGCCAAACCCCTGGGCCCCGCCTTTAATTTATTACACCGTCTTACCCATTATTTAAATTCCCGGTAAATGCCCCCGGGAAAAAAACTAAAAAAAATCGGGGTCCCAAAATTTGGGTTTCTCCTTGCGGGGGTTTAAAAAAGGGGCACACGACCACCGCAAAAAACCGAAAATTAGCGGAAAAGCAGTCCTTTAAAAAAGAAGGGGGGGGGGGAATTCCCCCTCCACTCGCTCCAATCCTCATTTTTTTGCGGAGCATTTCCCAAACTAGATTCCCCAAAAATTTTTTAAAAGTGGTTTTTTGTGGGGGAGGGGAAATGTCAAAAAGTGAAAGCTTTGGGCTTTTAATTCGGGCCAAAAAATTTTTCAGGGTACAAAAAATTCTTTTGTTTCAGCTGACAAAAAATTTTTCGCTGTAAGAAATTTCAAGAATTTTAATGAGAAAAATTTTAAGGGATATAGAAATTGATACAAAAACTGGCAGTTTTAAAATTTCAATAGTGGTCCCTTTTTGAAGATTTGGCGAACGAAACAGAGCAGAATAAACAGATCCAAGAAAGGGAGACTATTCAATAAAAACATCAAATTGAAAGTTTCGACTTTTTCGGGGGAAAAACTTTCATAATGGAAAATTTGGGAATCTCTGCGTTTTTTGTTTTTTGGGAGGTTTGTGGGGACCGTCTCCAAGAGGGGGGGGGGAAGGGGAAATAGGAATTTTTTTGTAAAGGGCCCGGGGAAATTTCCCCTTTATGGAATCAGTTTATCCAAAGGGCCTTAATGGGGGACTTTGAAAATTTTGGATGTTTTTTTAAATTGTCTTTTGCTTGGACCCTTTTTAAATTCTGCTCTTTTTTCGTTCGCACTTTCACAGGGGGACCACAAATTGACTTTTTAAAAAAACTAAACTTTATTTTTTGTATCTTACTATATCATTTACTTTTCCCTCTTTTTTATTCTTTAAATTACTTACAGTCTGATAATTTAGGGTCAGTGAAGCAAGGGAATTTCTTGTACCCCGAAAATTTTTTTGGGCCCTTTAAATTTAAAACCCCATGCTACCCCTTTAGACATCCTTTTCACAAAACACCCATTTTTAAAAAATTTGGGGGAATCATATTTGGGGGGAAATGCTCCCCCTAAAAATAGTGAGGATTGGGGGGGAGTAAAAGGGGGAATCCCCCCCCCCCCCCTTTTTTTTAATGGACTGCTTTTGCGGCTATTGGCGGTTTGGGGCGGAAGGGGGTTTTTCCTTTTGTGCGCAGTTTGACCCCCTGCAGGGGGAGCCCCCCCGATTTGGCCCCCGGATTTTGGGGGTTATTTTTTCCCGGAGGCATTGCCGGAAAGGGGAATAGTGAAAAAGAGCTTTTTGTAATATGTATGGCCCCGGGGTTTGTGCCTGGTTTTTGGGTTTGTGGGGCATTTGCCGGGGATTTTTTTCCGGGGGCTTGCCCCAAAAACGGCTTTTTTAGGACAGGGGCCGCGCCGGGGATAGTATGGGGTTTTTGGAAACATGCGCAATGTCCCCTTTTAAACCGTAAAAAACCCGGGGAAAAATGACATCTTATTCTGTTTCCGGTCAGCCCCAAGAAACAACTTTGGGAAAAGCCAAAAAAGTTGGGGGGGATATGCGCAAAAATGTTTTGAAAAAAACCCCGGGCAATAGGTTTTAAAATAATATCCCTTTCAATGGGGGAAGTTTAGGGGTTTTTTGTTTTTCATCAAAAGGGGCCCAAATTAAGGAAAATTTAAGGGAAGCAAAAAATTGGAATCATTCTTATCCCTTTATCCGGGGGTGCCACATACCAAAGGGGTGCGGGGGTTTTCCCTTTAAATCCCGGCAGCACCCAAAAGCTAAGTATATCTTCCCCTTTTATTCACCATAGAGGTGTTTATTTTCCGTCATAGTTAGATTTCCCTTTGGTTGTATTTTAGCGTTATTTTTTTTTCCACACGAGAGGAGTTTTTTTAAATTTTCCCCGGTTAAAACCCAAAAATTTTTAGGGGGGAAAAAGCGTTGGGATAGTTTGGGATTAAAAAATTTTATAATTACGTTTTTCAGTGATAAAAATCTGTCATTTAAAGGGGGAGCCCCCTTTTTATCGGGGGCAAATTTCTTCCAAATGCGGTGTTTATATAGTATCTTTTATCATTTAGGAAATTAGGGGTTTTAGTAAAAGGGGTTTTTTTGGGGAAGATTTTTTTAGTTTAATTTATTTAAAAGTTATTTTTTAAAAACAGGGTTTATAATTTTTGCAGGGGATAAAAGGGTAAAAATCCTTTGTTTATTTTAAAATTTTTTAGCAATTTCAATATTAGGGCCCAGTTTCTTAAGTCCCCCTGTGGAAAAAGGGGGAAATGGCGAATGAGGAAAAGAGGGGGTTTTTTTCAGACGTTGGTTGGGTCTGATCAAAGTGATCTTTCTGATTTGGGAGAGGGGTTTATTCAAAAACAATAAAACAGTTTTATCGGCTAATTTTTAAAATTCCTGGTGGGAGGCACAAACATTAAAAACATTATTTGGGAATAAACGTATTTTCCCTATTTGGGATTTTAAAATTTTTATATTACCCCCTGCAAATTAGATCACAGTCAAAATTCCTTTTTGGGTTTGGGAGGGGGGGAAAACAGAAAAATTATAGATAGCTGGGTACGCTTAGGGAAAATTCTACTTAAAGGGGAAAAAAAAAAATTTTAGAAAAGTACCTCTACAACCTAAAAAAAATTTGGGTTTTAGAACAACTTTCAAAACTCAGATGATCCAGATTTTGGTTGGAGAGAAAAAAAGTTTACAAAAATTCTATGGGAAAAAAAACCCCAGACGGGGGATGAAGGAAACGGGGGGAAACGCAAAAAATTTCCCCCTGAGGGACCTAAAGGGAAAAATTTTGGGGGAAGGGAAAGTTTTAAATTTTTTTAAAACCCAAAACCCCATTTCCCCCTGGGGAAAGTTTTTTTCTTTCTCCCAGAATCCTCGGAAAATAATTCGAAAACATCTTTTCAGGTCCGGGGGGAGAAAAAGGAGGATATGAGCTAGAAAATGGGCCCTTTCCGCCGGGGGAATCAGGAGGAAGGGGAAATTTCTTAGGGATTTTTTATCCCTTTCCTCTTCCCGGGAAATTCCCAAAAACACACCCCCTTTTTTTTAGGGGGCTGGAAAAGGGCCCCGCATCGGCCTGGGGACACCGTCAGAAACAATAAAATCAAAATTCAAAAATCAGTTTAATTTAAATTTACAATAGGCATTTGGGAATAACGGTTAAATTTAAAGGGTTTCTTACAGGGGGGGGGTTTTTGACTTTTGTGCCCCCCATTTTAAGGGTTCCCAGTGATTTTTCAGGGGATTTAAAGATCTACACCTGTTTGTGGGTTTTTGCCCCCAAAATGGCAAAATTTTTTTTTTTTTAAAAATAAAAAGACCCAAAATTGAATCCCAGCAATTGGTGTTTACAGAAACGGTTTTTGAGGGTACCCCAAAAGTTATTGTCCCTTTTGGGGAGGAGGAAAAAAAAAAAGAGGGTAAAAAAAAAATTAAAATTTTAAAAAATTTTGGGGGAAATCCCCCCAAAAGGGTCGGTTAGTTACAGTAAAAATTGATCTTTTTTTGAAAATTGGGTCTCTAAAAAACCCCCTTTTAATTTTTGAGTGAAAAGAGGCAAACCTTTCCATAAAAATTTTAAGACAGAGGAATTAGGGGGCATTGGGTCGCACGGGGAACGGGAAAAAAATTTTTTATAAATTTTAAAAACCCCCCGAAAAGGGGGGGGAAATATAGTTATTTTAAAAATCAGGGCATGAAAAAAAAAACCAGATTTTGAAAACGATCTTCTCAAGGCCCAAAAGGTTTTTTGGATTTTTTTCCCACAGGAAGACGGAAAAATTTTACTAGGGAAAACTTGAGAATTTTCTTGGGGGGGGTTTAGGGGGGGTTTAATAACCCAAAAGGGGGAATTAAAATTTTTGATGCCACCCTAACCCCCAAATACCTTACATTTTTTTTCCCGATCCCAAAGATTCATAAGGGCTCCCCCCAACAAAAAGGCAGACCAATAGCCCTGGGTTTGTAGGAAAAATTTACGAAAAATTGTGGGGATTTTATATGATAATTCTTTACAGGATTTTTTTTAACCCCCTTTGGGCCTTTCTTACATAAGGGGGACATTCGGATTTCTGGGGCAGACTGGAAGGGTTTTTCAGTAAATAAAAAAAAGGAAATTTTTGGGGTTAATAAAAT
This sequence comes from Phyllomedusa bahiana, assembly GCA_025379985.1. Classification (NCBI taxonomy): domain Eukaryota; kingdom Metazoa; phylum Chordata; class Amphibia; order Anura; family Hylidae; genus Phyllomedusa; species Phyllomedusa bahiana. The sequence continues at coordinate 11,349 of JAODAL010012446.1, read as the reverse complement.
GTAAAAAAGTTTATATGGGTAATATCCACAAAAAAATTGGCATTAAAGGGAGTTAAATTTTACTTTTTGTCTAAAGAAGTATAAAATTTTCCGGGTTCATAGGGGCTTTTGTCATAAAGGGACTACTGGACTTGGGTTTTGAGGCTTTAATTTTTTTTGTCTTCGTAAAAAGGGACCTTCACCGGGTGGGGGGAACCGCAATGGGGAGCCCCCTGCGCCCCCGCTTACCCAAATTTTTGTTCCGGGGGGTTTGGTGGGGGGCCCCACCTTTGGTACCCCCAACCGGGAGACGATCGTGGCCCCCCCAGATTTATTCTGGGGGAGGTACATTGATAAACATAAAATCGTCCTCTGGGAAAGGTGCGGGGGTTGCCCTTTTGAGGGGGTTCCCTTCCCACGGGTTTAAATAAAAATAAAATCGGTATGCATTTAAAAATTTAAAATTTGCAAGAGAATTGTTTACCTTTTTGGCGTTTTTTTTAAATGGGGAATGGCAATATCCTTTTTACGGACATTTTTGGGGGAAAATTACGGCAAAAAACGGGTTTTTTAAAATTTGGGGGGAAAATTTTACCATCCATTACCCTGTAGGGGAGGAATACGAAAGGGTAAATTTCCCTGAGATTTAAAGGAAACTGCCCCGGGGAGAGGACTTTGGGGAGACAGTCAGGTTTATTGGGGAAGAAAGTTTTCTTAGCAAAGGATATCCATCAGGAGTTTTGGAATCACCCCTTTAAGGTTTGCACAAAAAACAGAATTGGAAAAACATTACTAAGGGTAAATCCCAGGAAAAAAAAAGAAAAACAAAAAAAACCCGGTTTTAATTTGAAACCTTTGATGATAAAAATTTAAAGAAGTTGTGAATACCCCAAAAAAAAATATTGGGGGGAAATTTTAAATTTTTGGGGAAAGGTCTGGGGGGATACCCCCCTTTTTTGCCCCCCCTTTTTTGAAAAAACCCTTTATCGAAGTGGGTTGATCTATTAAAGATGACGTTTCCTTTAGCCCTTTTTACACCCCCAAATTCCCCCCTCAAGGTTTACTTGGCTTAAAAGGGAAAAAACCGAGGGTTAATTTTTAAAGGGTGGGCGGAAAAGTGTAGCCTGCCCATATATACAAAAAAACTAAATCCTTCAAAAAAGGGTTGCCTAAAGGGGAAAAAACAAATTTTTTTTTCCTTTGTTTTTTAAAAAACTTTTAGGCAAAAGGGAAAATAGTTATATGTTGCAAAATGTCTTCCCCACTGAATTACTTTGGGGAAAAACAAAGGAAAATTCAAAAAGGGGGGGGAGAACATCGGGGGGGGACAAGCAATGGGAAGGGGAAAAGCAGTAGCTGGAACATTTTGGGGGAAACTCTTTAATGGAGAAAGGGGAATCTTTTCCCTTTTTTTGATTTTAGAGGTTGTGAGCCCTTCCCCAAAGAGGAGGAAAAATGGGATTGGAGGGAATTTTGGTAAAGGGCCCCCAGTGGATCTCCCCGGTATGGAATATTTTTTCCCAAAGGGGTTAAATAAATTTTGCAATTTGGATGTTTTTTTTTAAATTTGGTCTCTTGCTTGGATCTGTTTTTCTGCTTTTTTTCGTTGCACTTTTCACAGGGCCCAAAAATATTGACTTTTTTAAAAATGACCGTTTTTTTTTTGTATAAATTACTAATATAAATTCCCAATTTTTTTTTTTTATATTAAATTGTTTTATTTAAACAGGGGTTTAATTTTTGTCGGGAGACAGAAATTTAAATTTCTTTTTTACCCCAAAAAATTTTTGGCCCCTAAAATTAAATCCCCCAGGGTACACTTTGGGAACATCCGTCCACAAACAAGCCACTTTAAAAAAATTTGGAGAATCTTTGTTTGGGAAATGCCCCGTAAAAATATTTGGGGATTGGGGGGGAGTGGGGGAAAATCCCCCCCCCCCTTTTTTCTTTTAAGGGAAACTGTTTGCGGCTATTGGCGTTTTTTGCGGGGGTTGGTGGGTTTGCGCATTTTTTGACCCCCAGCTTGGAAAACCGATTTGGCCCCCCGGGATGTGTTTTATTTTTTCCCGGGAAAGGGCATTGCCCGGAAGTGATAAGTGTTTAAGGGGCGGGTTGTAATTTATGTTGGCCCCGGGGGTTGTCCCGGGAAATTTAGATCGGTGCGCTTTTTCCCAGGGTATCTTTTTCCGGGGGACTTTGCGGGGAAACGGGTTTTAGGCGCCGGGCCCCCGCCGTGTTTAGTAGGGGGTTTTGGGGACTTTGGCAATTTCGTTTCCCCGGGATATAAAACCAAAAAAATGACATTTTTTTTCTGTTTCCGGTCTTGCGCAATTTCAAATTTCGGAACGAACAAACAAAGGGGAAGGGCGGGGAGGATATGCGCACATTTTAAATTAGAACCGGCAATGGGTATAAAAAAATATAAATAAAGGGCGGAAGTGTTAGGGGTTTTATTGTTATACACCCTAAGGGCCCCAATGAAAAGGTTTTTTGGGAAAAAGCAGAAAAGGGAATCATTTTTTACCCCTTTCCCCTATCCGGGGTTTCCGGGTTACCAAAGGGGCCCTTGCGAGGGGATTTTTAAATTTAAATAATTTGGCAGAAAAAATCCGGGGAAAAGAAAAAAATTTCTCTATCCCCCAAAAAATGGGGGTTGTTATACCCGTCTTAGATAGATTTTTAAATGCGTTGTATTTAAAAGCGTATTTTTATTCCACAGGGGAGAGGAGTTTTTTTGAACCCCCTGTTAAACCCCAAAAATTACAGGGGGGAAAAAGCGTTGGGTTGCGGGGTTTAAAGAATTTTTAAAAATTAGTATACAGTGATATTTCTGTCATTAAAAGCGGAGAACCCCCTTTAAATAAAGGGGGGTTTAAACTCCACGGGCGGATGATATATGTTTTGCGGGAACCATTTTTAGGTATTTTTATTTGGTGTATATGGGGGGTTTAGGAAGAAAATTTTAGAAAATTTTTAGAAAAAGTTATTTTTTTAACGGGGATTTTTAATTTTCCCAGTTGATATAGGAAAAAATCCTTTTTTTAAATTTTAAAAATTTGTAGAAAATTTCAAAGGTTTATATTGTCCCCCCTTTAATTGGGTCCCCCCATATATTTTAGTTTAGAGAGCCCTTCCCCCCGGGTTTTAGCTAGGGGGACAAAATTTAGGAAGTTTTGTTTCCGGTATTTAGGAAACCCAAAGGGAGCAATTTTTACTTAGCCAGTGAGCTTTTTTTACTTACCCAAGGGGCATATTTGGGTTTACCCGGGGAAGCTTATATATTTAAACCAGGGGCAAAATTGGGTTTAGCCCAAGGAGTATTTATATTTTAGCCAGGGAGATTTTTTGGTTTGCCAGGGAGCATATGTTGGGTTTAGTCAGGGAGCATATATATGTAGTCAAGGAGCATATGTAGGTATCCAGGGAGCATATGTAGGTAGTCAGGTAGCACACATTAAATTTTTTTTTTAAAAGTACTCACCAGTCACCTTTCCTTCCTCTTCTTAACCCCTTTTCCCCCCCCCCCCCCCCCCCCCCCCCCCCCCCGGGTTGACATTTCCCCTGCTCCGGGACAAAAATTTGGAAAGCAGGGGTTTCGATAAACCCCCATCACATTTGTCGCCCCTGCTGAACTCGGCCCCCCCCCGAGGGCTGAACCCCCCGGGAAATCAGAAGATTTTGGATGTTCTGCCGGACCCCGCCCCCTGCGCTGGGGCAGGCGGGGGCCCCATCTTTCTCGGGCATCCCCGTTTTTCTATGTGACACAGCTTTTTTGGGCCCAAAGGGGGGGCCAAACCACCCCCCGGGTTTCAGAGGTCCAGAAAACTTTAACCCGACCGCGCACCCCCTGTAGCTGCGCTACAGACTGGCGCTGGTACTTGGGGTCCACCAGGGAGAATCACCTAAACCCCCCCCCCCCCCCTCTGGCAGGCGCTCCGAGACGGCGCTGAGGCTGGGACCCGGACGGCCCACCGGGTGCTATCATTTCAGTATTTAAAGGGTGTGTCCGTGCAGACACTGACTGTCTGCATTGTTTGGTCTCATAGGGACACACCCCTAGCTGCTAACACCCAGCTGACAGATTTAGTAATACGTTTGTAGAAGGAATAAGAGAGAAACAGCACAACACAGAGTTATAAGAGAAGATGCTCCAGAATTGTTATTTCACAGTATACACAAGTTTTAATAAGACATATCAAATATGGCCACAGGTTCTCTTCAAGCTAAAATAGTTGGCGAGAACCTGCACATTAGACTGAGTACTCTGGTGGATACACTTCTCGCAGTGCTTTTATTTTAATGCATGTACTTCTTTGAAGCTAAATAGCATTTCAGAGTGAAACTCACTTAACCACAGGCAAGTAGCCAGTGGCTATTTCATGCCACCTGTGGTTTGGGTAGCATTAAACAGCTGGTTTCTTTGAAGATTCCAGAATAATTGCTACAGAATAATAATAGAATACTAAATCTTTCTACTTATGAAGCAGATATGAGAGTGGAAAGTGCAATACAGTGGTCCCTCAGGATACAATATTTTCAACATACATGTTCTTTCCTGGGACTTGAAAAATGTATGGGTGAGTGAGATGCATGCATTGATTGGCAGTCTAGTAGCACCCCTCTATAGTACAGTGTGATACTACTGTACATGTCCTTTACTGCTCTAACATATGCCAGGATGAGCGGCTCCTTTGAGCAACAGGTGAAGGCCCTATTTTCTTTTTTTCTGGTATATTGTGTGTAAAGTACTGTGCATGACCCAAAGAAGCTTCTGTCCTCATCACAAAAAGTAATTTACAACTTCCAGCAGCTCTTTTTGATATTATATGTAAGGACTTGCTTTATCTGTATTAGTTACCTGCTTAGATTTCTTCACTTTACATTTAGTATTGTGTTGGATGATATTTTGGGGCCTCTGACCAACTACCAGTTTTCCAGAGTTATGGTTTCAACATGTATTGGAACCAATAGATATTGTATGTTGAGGTACCACTGTACTGCTTGATAACATGAGTGTGGGTTACAATGGTTGTCACATTTACTGTCACCCAGCTTTCCTAGAAACGATATAACAAAGAAATGCTAGAATGGATTATTAGGTGGCCTAAGAGTCTTAGGTCATCTAAACATTCATTCTACCATTCCTTTGTTATATACTTATCTAGAATAGCTGTGTGACAGTATGATCAACAAAAGTGTCGATTTTTACTGCTATATACAGTGTTAAATATATTTGTAAAAACTTTACAATTTCCCTATATAAAGCTAAATACTGATTTCCTTTTCTGTGTGCAAGGCAAGTGGAAATAAGATGGGAAAGCAGCTTAAAAATGTATAGGTGGATAATACAGTATTTAAAGTAATAATATCACTAAGTATTAATAATTCATAATGGATGTAATGAAAGAAAATGAAACTCATTATTTGCATTAGTCTTCTTCGTCTTTGATTATACCATATTGTGATCCCGATTACATGGCTGCACTATAAACAGTTCCTAAACTTGTGAATTATCTTCTACATTTTAGTAGTGAACCATGTATAAATGAGTAAGCAAAAGAGAAAATATGTGTGGGCTTTAACCTTTAAGTAACCAGTCTATTTTAAACCTCAAAGGGGTATCCTCACCATGCAGTTTCATAGAGCCACAGCAAGCTGCAGACTCACACTTCCTTGTTAGGCTGTGGGTGGGTATATAGCAGTGATTGGCATATCAGCTCTGCTATTCATAATGGATCCTGTTACATTTACTTCTGAAGGTTTATAAACTGAAGTACACAAGGCTACAGAGCTCTAAAGGGTGAAAGCTTTTTATTTAGTTAGGTAAACAAACTTCATTTCTAGACAGAAAACTCTGCAGGGAGTGACTCACCATGTCAGCATGCTGATGGCAGCATGGAGAAATGAGAGATAAGAAAGAGCAAAGAGAGGTGGTCTATAAGAGGAGATAAAATATTTATCTCCTGACCAAAGCAAAATTAAGGCAGCAAGGTATTTATCTAATTTACCTTTCCCTTCAAGTTAAAAGCTAACCATTGTGGTGAGAAAACCCCTTTAATACCTAGCAATTGTTTTCTTTTTTTCATAGATGCATACCAAGATCCATAATTTTATATTTTTGTTGATATAACTCTATGACATATTGGTTACTGTGTGACAGGTTTATAGTTTTTAATGGAATCATTTTGGAGCATCTATAGAGTATTGTATAACTTTTACTATTTCTTTATGGTGATGAGAATGAAAAAAAGAACTGCAGCTCAAGCACTGTCTTTTGGTTCTTATTTTTATGGTACTGTATTCAATATGTAGCAATAAACCCATGATAACTTAATTCTCTGGGTCGATACAATTATGGCAGTATCAAATTTATATTCATAATATTTTATGTTTTACTTCTTTTGCACATGCAATTCTTTTAAAGATGGAGCGCAGCTGCGCTATTGAAACACGCAGATACGTTCTCTCATGTGAACGCCGTTCCGTGTTCAGCATAGAAAGCAGTGAGAATCTCACTGCTAATTGTTAGATCCGTCTTGGGGACCGACAGAGCGGACCCCAAGACGGATCCCTAAAGCACTTGTAACACGAAGTGTATACTCCGTGTGAACAAGCCCTAACACTTTGTTGCCACATTGTAATACTTACAATATTAATATAAATAATATTGCAATGGCAATGTATGACAGCTTATTTTTTTGGAAACTTAAAGGAGTTGTCTCATTACAAGCTCTCAGCCTAAGTCAGTGAGCCTGGCAGTTGATTTGAGGGGTGGGCTTTTTGTCTGCCTCTTCTCCTCCCTCTTCCCCCCTCCCTTCAGCACACAGAAAGCTCTCATCTGTAACTTCTATACAGGGTGGGGGGGGGGTTGCTGCCAGAGTTAACCCTGTGTGTGCCTGCCTGTCTACTGCAGCTCTTGCTGCTCGTCTCCACAGTCAGGAGACAGGAGAGGGCTGATCTATGAGTGTGTTCCTATACCCCCCTGCTTAGCATACAAATCTGCACATCTCCAGCAACAAACAGACACTGTCAGAACAGACACAGGGCAGCTGTGAAGTGTTACTATACTCAGGATGTGTCACTTGTACACCAGAGCATGAACCCTTCACATGCCCCCTGATCGGTATAGTATTAGTATAGTTACAGCTCCACAGACACATCATGATTATAGTAACACACAGGGTCACTGATGTCACATCTATCTGTGTAGAGAGCAGGAGGAATCAGGCACACACAGGGTTAATCCAGGCAGCACAGAAGCCAGAGACCTCCCCCCCCCTCCACTACAGAAGCATTCTGGGCGGGAGGGGCTCTCTGCTCTCCCGCCCACCTGTATTCTGAAGGTGATGAGTCATACAGACCTGACAGCCAGTGAGATAAGGATCAACAGGTCTGCTGCTATAGAGATTTGAGAAGCTGATGTACTCCTACTAACAGGGCTTACTCAAAATCAGTAGGACATTTGTAATGAACATATATTGCAAAGCTGCTTGTTTTTTAAGGATCTTTTAATTAAAACCCAATCATTTTAGCGAGACAACCCCTTTAATCATTTTCATTGGTTAAATTTTAGGCCGCATACAAATTTTTATCCTCTTTTTATTCCATTTTTCAGGGGCTGCAATGAACAAAAAACAATTGTTTATTTTTCCATGTTGTACACTAAACTGGACAAATAATATGATACCAATAAATACCCTGTCCTAGGATAGTAACTGTAATAGAAAATGCATCTACTTAAGTTCTTTCTCTATTGGCCTAAGTATATGAATTCCTCTGCGTGTCATGTGGTCATCAAACCACATAATGGTAGCATTTTGGTTAAAAATCAACACAGCACACATTAAGGCATATATACTAGTAGAGTCGTTGCAGAATAGGAATACCAAGCAAGTGTTTTTTGTTTAAGTTTTAACATTCTTTGACATTATATGGCAATTTGTGCTGGAAAAAGTGTTTTATTTACTTGGGATTTTTTGTTTTTTTCAAAAAACATTTTTAAAGGGAATGTGTCATCAAAAAATGACTTTGTTTAACTCACGTTTTTATGTTAAACACATTTTTTAAGAATTTTTTTTTAAATTTTCCATATCACTTTCAGTATTTTTTTAAAAATTCTTAAGTCCTGCAATTTTCACTTTGGCCACTAAGCCTAATTATTGTCTGACACTTCCTGTTGTGTAGAGAAAGATTTTCAGTAGTCTGCTCATTATCAGCACAAGCAGGATTACACTGAAACAAGACACCAATGTGTTTAGATAACACAGGATCCACCAGTCACAATAGGAGGTAGTCACAGCTCCCTCTCCCTGCACAGTGATTTATTCCCAGGTCACAGAGCATGCATAGAAAACTCTCATGTAGAAATCAATGGGACTACGTCAGTCTTAAGGCTCTCATGTGCATGAAGCTGCTGTAAAATATCTCTCTAGCTGCTGTTAAAGGCAGTGTAGGAACGAATGATGTCCCCCAATCATATATAGACGACTGAATAGAGAACTCTACAATCAGAAAATAAAAACGGCTAAGAAGAAAAGAATTTGGATCAGGGTCTTGTTTTAATAAGTAGAAAAAAAATGGCGACAGATTCCCTTTTAAACCTTTTTATCCAGTTTTTCTTAGAACATGCATAATTTGTTTGCTTCAATAATACACTGCAATACTTCCCTTCATAGAACACTGATACAGGACTGAGACTAGACGACCACAAAAAGGCGTCAGCCTAGCCTAAGGGCCCTTAGTGACCACTAGTGATGATCGAACCCTAAAAAGTTTGAATTCGAGTTGAACCTCGAATTTTGAGAAGTTCGGTTCGAAGTTCGAGTCGAACTCAAACTCAAATTTCGAACCCCATTAAAATCAATGGGATATGATGTTCATGTTAATTTATATACCTATACAGGTGAGAAGAAGCTGTAATTACCATCCATAACAGTACACCAAAACTAGGCGCATTATACGCCGGGCACTACACATTGAAATGCGCCTAAAAATGATATGCTGTGCACCTCCATGACACACAGCATATCATTGGTAGTGTATGTAATGCGCCTATCAAGGCGCATTGCACAACAGAGGTGCATACTATATCATTACTAGTTTATGTAATGCGCCTATCGAGGTGCATAACATAAACTGGTAATTATATGTTAGGTGCCTATGTGCGCAATGCACCTCGATAGGTACATTACATACACTTCCAATGATATGCTATGTGCCGCAAAGTGCGCAATGCACCTTTTTAGGCGCATTATGTTTACTATTCAAGGTATACCTGACGCCAGATTTTTGAGAGCGTACTTTACACTGATTTAATGTTCGGTTCGGCTCGAGTTCTAAAAAATCATGAAGTTCAACTCCAACCTAACTATTCTTGTTCGGTCAACACTAGTGACCACCACAAAAAGGCAAAATGAGGCTCAGTAATCAGTTAAAATGAATGGGACTTGTCTAATGTATCGGTGGATTTCGAGAGCAATATAAATGATCACAAGTGAAAAAGAGTCTTCTCTGCAAAACAAACATAAAACAATATGTACAAGTCATTTCAATGTAACCAAGTATGAAGCACTGCAAGGATGTATATGTAAATATATCATCAGGTAGACTACAGTATATTAACTTCAGTGGTAGGGTTACTATCACTCTAATAGCAGGGATTAAGACTTGAAGAGTTAACACTGGAAATTATGGGGTCGTAAATGGCAGCTTTGACTACAAAGTGCCCTACAGAGACTTGCCTGGATATTGGCTGTAATTGGAGTGTTATCAGCAGAATACACTTTTCTAGCTTGCTAGTGTTTAATATAATTAGCTTGTTCATATTGCTGTGGAAGCCTCTAGAGGTTGATTTTGTATCCAGATTATCACATACTGCTTAGGAACCTTCAACATGTCAATTAAAGAGAACTAGAAGAGTCCAGATTCTAACCTCAGTGGCACCAAGCTGGATCTATTATTGCTACATGACACCTCATTCAGGGCGGCATGTATGAACGGGGCTGCGCCAGATATCTGGCATCTTTTCAGCCCGATATCCAGTGCATCGCTACATTTTTAAAAGCCCGGGGAAGCAGGGCGCACTAGAACCTTATGAAGCTATACGGCATTTCTAGGCACATTACTGCTGGAACAGGTACAGCACTTTCAAAGTGGTTTACCTGAGCCAAAAATGTCGTACTAGCGCTAGAATGCGCCTGATTTATGACCCGCTGTAGATGCAAAAATGTTCAAAACTTCAAGATTCATTAAGAGAGTTGCTTTATGAAGATGATTGCCGGTACTCCTAGTGATAAGCTGTTATTGCTAAGGGAAGCTACTGCAGGGAAAGTGTAGCATTACATACCAGCCATTCAAACTAAAGGGGTTGTCTCACATGGAGATTTTCAGCCTGCCTGACTCCTCTGGAGTTAAAAAAAACATTCACTGGCTGGGCGGAGAACATTCTAAACAGGCTTCTCTGTGCGTGCTCACTACCCAAGCTGCCATGGTAAGCTTACCAAGCAGTATCAGTAGCAGTATCACGATGCTGCTGCAGACATATGCAAAAAGAGGAAAAAAGAGGGGGTGCACAATAGTGTTATACTGTTATAACAAGTTTTGGTATTGAATACAATTGGATTCTCACCTTAGGGTGTTGCGCTTATAATATAGAGGCACAACACTCATATGGGCTTGCGGGGCAATTTATATAGCGTAGCCCTTAGTACGGCAGCCGCAGGTCACTGATGCTCCGCTCTGATGTCCGATGGGAGAAAGACGCCAATGAAAAAGAAAAAATGGACCCGGCGCACGTGCAGAATAAAAAGCCCGAGCTAAAGGCTTATTACATTAAAAAAGTATTTATTCTTAAAAATGCAAGATTTTACTCTCACAAAATTAAAAACAAAACATACAGATTAGACTTTACGCGTTTCGCGAGAGAGCCCTCGCTTCATCAGAAGTTTTCCATTTTATGGTGTTAAACAGAATATATATAAACGATACATGAGTTGCAATTGGTACACTTGTGTCTGCACCAATGACGTGCAGGGCGGGGGTTCAGTATGTTACTGAAAGACATTGGAGAAGAATGTGTCTATCTGAGAGATCAAAGAACCATTGGACAGAGGAAATGATCAAGGGAAACATTGGATGAGAAGATGTCAGTCAAAGAGATAGAAGCATTGAAAAAAAAAAAAAAGGAATAAAAAACTTTTAAATGCAGGGAAGTAGAAAAAGAGAGGATCAATTTGAAGTAGCGTGATAATAGGCCAGTGATAACGTGATCTAGTTGTATTAGGTTTCAATTATAAATAGATTTGGTGCTTATATGCTAGTCCCCGTGATGTATAAGTGACAATAAATATATGTGTAAGTTCTTATTAAGGG